>PVJH01034375.1:0-20682 GCA_004026705.1 Nesogale talazaci | reverse complement strand
CTATTAAATTGGCATTCCAAGATGCTCACCTTTCTGACATGATCACTGAAGACAAATGTGTGCATAAGCAAAGGTGGTGAAGAAGCTGATGGTGCCCGGCTATCAAAAGATGGAGCATCTGGGGACTTAAAGGCTTGAAAGTAAACAAGCAGCCATCTAGCTCAGAAGCAACAAAGCCCACATGGAAGAAGCACACTAGAATGTGGAATCCATGAGGTGTCAAAGGGATGAGATATCAGGCTTCAAGAACTCAAAAGCACAACTTTGCATGCTCACTTTCCTGATATGATCCCTGAGGGCAAATGTGTGCATAAGCAAATGTGGTGAAGAAAGCTGATGGTGCCTGGCTACCAAAAGATATAGCGTCTGGGGACTTAAAGGCTTGAGTAAACATGCGGCCATTCAGCTCAGAAGCAATAAAGCCCACATGGAAGAAGCACACCAGCCTGTGTGAACATGAGGGGGTGAAGGGATCCGGTGTCAGGCATCAATGAGCTAAAATTATATTATTATTAATGAGGGGGAGTACAGATTGGGGACCCAAAGCCCAACAATAGGTGAGGAGACATCCTTTTGCAGAGGGATTATAAGGCGGAGATGAGTCAGTTAAGATACAGGGTAGGAGCTATGAAATATGCAATCTTCCTCTAGTTCCAATGCTGCCTCCCACTCACTATCATGACCCCAATTCTACCACATAAATCCAGCTAGACCAGGAGATGTACAGTGAAGTTGGAAACATGGGAAACTTAGGATAGATGATCCATTAAGACTAGTGATGGGAGTGGTAATACCAGGAGGGTGGAGGGATGGAGGAATGGAGAGGGAGAGCCAACTTCAGGGATCTACATGTAGCCTCCTCTCTGGGGCACAGACAACAGGGAAGTGAGTGTTGGGACACATTGTACAGTGTACAGGATGAAAAAATAATTTGTAAATTACTAAGGGTTCAAGGGGAAGGGGGGAGGAAGGGTAATATAGGGAGCTGATAATGGGGGCCTGGAGGGAGGGAGAATGTTTTGAGAGTGATGATGGCAATGGGTGTGTAAAAGTGGCCTGAATACAAATGATGTTGTTAGGGATTGTGATGGGAGTTGTAGGGGCCCCCCAATAAAATGATTAATTTTTTTATAAAGGGGGGAGGGGAAAGGGGAGGTTTTTTTTTTTTTAAAGAGGACCTTGTATCAAGGGCTCAAGTGGAAAATATTGGGAAATGTATGCGGAAATATGTGTGCAAATGTGCTTGATACAAATGATGTACTGAATGTGGTAGTAGCTGTAAGAGCCCCCAATAAAATTAAAAAAAAATAATGCCATTTCTTCAAAAAGTGTGTTTCCTAATGAAAACTTTGTAGGTTTGAAAATGAGTGTTCTCCGTTCATCACGTGCCCTGGTACACAGCAGATTTGAGCTGCTGCTAACTTGAAGGATATCATACAAATCTGCTGTTTGTAAATTGACACGGTTGACATGTGAGATAAAGTACGTCCCTCAGTGATGCAGTGTATATACGGGGTCATGTAAATAAATGACGGCTTGTGTATAGTGGATTATAAAAAATAAATAAATGTAGATTTCTTTAGTTTTTTCCTTAGTATTTCTCGTCTACTTTTCTCCATCTTCTTACCCATAACAGTCAATACATACTATTTAATTTAAGCTATTAGATTGAATAGAATTCTGCTTTCCCCTCCATTGACATATACAGTGATACATGATTCTTAATATAAAGTTAAGCATGGACATTTCTGGATTTAACATCTAAAGAGCATGTGAAGATCTTGAAGCCAACTCTGCAAATCATGCTACATTCATTTTGAAAGCACAGCTATGTCTAGAAAAATCTTCTCTTGATAACAACATGTTCTCCATTTTCTGAAGTAAACAAGGGGATGATGTTTGTAGGCACCTACTGAGGTGTGTTTGTATTGCTTTCAAGCCTTCTGCATTTTCTCTCTGTGGAAGAAGACTTCCCAGGCAGTTGTCAACGTTCTCTGAAGTTGACGATCAAGCACTCAATCAATGGATTATGATATTCCAAACATACGTCCTTTAAGAGTATGTGTATCAGAGAGTCCTCATTGACTAGTTGCTGCTAGTTGCCTTCGAGTTGGTTCTGACCCATAGCAACCCAATGCACAGAAGCACGAAACCATGCCTGCTCTTGTGCCATTCTCACCAGTCTCCCCAGGCTTGAGCCCACTTCATGAGGCATGAGCCCATGCTCGATCCTTTGAATGAGCACTTGCCTCTCGCACAGGAAGGGGTAGAGCCACTTGAGGGAATCGAGTGTCTTTTCTTTCTACATTTCTGCCCTTATAAATATGATGCAAAATAAAAACAAGAACAAGTGTAACATATGAAAAGCATTTTTGAATATCTTCTGGTTAGGCCTACAGATAGGTCAGCGTAAGTGGTTAAATCTCTTTTGCTAGTTCTAACCTCAAACTCCTGTCATGATATATCAAATTTTGATTGAAATGAAAATGTTAATTCTACAGATAACTAGAACATTGAGTCATAGACAGATAAAGCAACTTTATTAAAGCATAAAGTGCTTTAATATTCAGAAAAGGCTTTTCATATTCAGAAAAAGCTACTCATCATTTCTGCCTTCTACACTGTCTCCTAATTTGGTTGGATAAGTTTTACATGGTCAGAAGCTCATCTAGAGTAATACTTGTCTGGGTTTTAGCGACTGTGCAAAGGCATTCAACGATAAGAGGTAATAAAAAGTTATGGATCACATGGTGAAAAATGGGAATTATAGAATGCTTTATTAGATTTATGCAGAACTTGTGCACATACCAAGAAAAAAGAGAGGATATTGTGTGGTTTAAAATCATAAAAAGTGTATAGCAAAATTGTTTCCTTTCACAAAACTTTCTCCAAATGTAAGCTGAGCAAATATGCCGATGACACAATTTTTCTTGCAGAAACCAGAAAGACTTGAGACTAGCTAATAAAGTTCAAAGCCTGCAGCCTTTATCATCAGTTACAATTCAACGTTCATAAAACAAAACATTTAGAACTGCACAAACAATATACTGATAAATGGGTGATGTATATTACAAGTTATTAATAAGCTTTCCTCCCATCCTAATGCTGAGATCTTCATATAATCTAATTTGAAGATTATGTGCTCAGCTCCACATTTGATCAATGCTCATGGAAGCAGAAGTCAGGTGACCAATGCATATATTGCATCAAGCACATTTGCAACACAAGACCTTCTTAAAGTGTTTGAGCAAAGACATCACTTTGATAATATGGTGTTTTCAAGAGCCCCGTATACATGTGAAACTTGAACGATGAATAAGGAAGATGGATGATGCACTTGAATTATGATATGGACAAAGGCTGTTCACTGGATAATGAATCATCGGGGGAACGATGCGACTACTGCCTTGGAGAGACTGCTGCCGGATGCATCTCAAAAGTGAGAAGGGTGTGGCTTTGTCTTACTTTGGAGATGTTTTATAACAGCTTTAAAGGGGCTAGTTCCTGGAAAAGGACACCACGTTTGGTACATTACAGGGTCAGCAAAATGATGAAGACCGTCGCTGAGATGGGTTGACCCAGTGGTTGTAGCAATGTACACAGGCATAGCAACCCCCGTGTGGATGGCGCAGTCGGGACAGCGTCTCCTTCTGATTCTCTCAGTGCTGCTGTGGACATAGCGGGCTTGCACCTACTCAGCAGCTCTTAACATGCGCGACAACAGGGTGATGCTTCAAGTTCCCTCATGTAAAAGACAGCCCCAAACATATATGACACTGGCCGAATTGTGATCAGTTTTCAAAATGCAATCGTTAACGCAACATATGTATTCAATGAACGGAACAGACGTGCATGATAGATACTAGCATTCTTTAACTTTCCGGGAATGGCAGTTAATTTCAATTTATTTTACTGGTTCAGGAACATTTCTATAGTAACTGAATTGTATTTTGCTTCTTTCCATTAACTTTTATTGTATTGTAAATAGCAGCACATCAACATCACTGACATAAAATAGCCTGTGAAGTCTACTGATTGTAATGGAGTGTGAATGATAGAGATTAAAAATAAAAAATTTTACCCCGAAAACATTAAAATATCATCACAAGCTCAGAGAGAAGCTTCGAATAGTTTGAATTTGAGGGGTGTGAGTCAAGTCATTTACTAACTCCTCTCCCTTTCTTTAGGGGACTTGAATGAAAGTTTAAATTTTCTAAATATCCAAATACAGTGCTGCTTCACTAAGAACACATGATTGGAAAAATGATCTGCTTTTCTTAAATTATACGTGTGTCTGTACGGGGGTGTGCCCTCTATGTGGTGTGTGCATGTGTGCTGCATGTGCTTTTTGTACGCTGTTTACAATTGTGTGTGTGCCTGCTCTAAGTATTCTGTATGTAAATGTGTGTGCTCTATGTGAGGTGTGTGCGTGTGCTTTGTGTGGAAGATGTTTTCATGTGTTTTTGTGATGCTTGTGGTGTTTGTGTGTAAGCTGAGATATTATTTTCCATGATATTAATTAGCTAGGCTATGACTAAATAGGTTATTTAAATGAATTCATAAATCAGAACCCCAGAGGGAACATCACAACACAAACCAATTTTCAGAGAAATAAAAAAAACAATAAAATGCATCAATATGCATCAAATTGAAAGTCCTCAGGTCTAGGTGTTTAGAAGTAATTCTTGCTTAAATGAAGAGCCATAGTGAAGGTAATTACCTAAAATTAAAAAAAAAATTGTCTGCAAAATAGAAGACAGCTCAGTGGAAAACTATAGTTTAGAATCATATCTTACTATTACACATCAGAAAAATGAGCATTTATGAGTATATGTTTTTCAAGGATGTTGGGTAAAAAATGTATATGAGCAACTGTTTTAATACAAGGTTAAATTTTTTTACAAAAGTGCTTTCTATAAAATACTAGATCAAAAATATTTTAAAAGTCAAGCATAACTTTTTCTGACATCTCTTTATTATAATTTCTCACATGGTATTTTAGCTCTTTTTTTAAGAAAGAATTATTATCTAATATCTCTCAAGCTCACTAGTACCAGTAATAAAGAAAAACTTAGTCTGAATTTACATACTTATAGAGTGAATCGTGTGTATCACGAGTATTTTCTGGTATATAATTTTCTTTTCATTAAATAGAAAACAAAATCACTAACTTTAGATATACATGGAAATTTATTACTAAAAGTTTTCTCGGCTGAGCCCCTGTGGCGTAGTGGTTGTGCACGGGATTGCAGCCCACTGGGATGGAGGTTCAATTCCAGCAGGGGCTCTACAGGAGCAAAAGCTGGGCCTCCTACTCCCACCACCAGAGGGCAGTGGTGCCAAAGAAACAAAACTAAAAACAACAACAAAAAGTTTTCTCACAAGATGTTTGTAGCTTGTTTTTGTTACAGGCTGCAGTTTGTGCAATTCATGATATCAATAAGAAATTGTCTTTCTCTTGGTCAAATTTAAGTTCTGTGACACGAAACACTACGAAGTTCTTCTATGGGCAGGAGTTGGTTTTGAAAGAACTTTAGCATGAACCAATCCAACAGAGCAGGAAATACAACTCTAAGGAACAATTTCGTATCTTCCTTCATCTACATATCAAAAATTTAAATATATATACATTTAAATTGATTGAGACATATGGTTTATATTGATTTCTTTATTTCATACAGTTATGTTCTGGTAGCTAAAGAGTTTATTTCTCATATATTTTATTATTTATTCATGTCTAGCCTTTTTTCAACCTGACAGCTACAAATTTATCTGTAAAACTACACTTAAAGCTAAGTATTTCCATTAGTTGTTATAACAAGCAAATAACAAATCTTCAGTCAGTTATCTGCTAGGTTACAAGGAAGTTGTGCATAGAATGGAAAGAACTCAGTTGAAAGCAGGCAGACCTGCATGTAAATGCTAGTTGTGATGATTATGAGTTGTGTGACTCTGGAATTTCTTTGAATATATTTTCCAGCAACAAGATGGTTTCAATGACACTTGTCACATTGTTTTATGAAATACTGAAAGGGGATGACACAGGATGGATCAAGCACACGTGGTTTAACACGATGGGTTTCCAGTAAAAGTATGAGTTTTATGAGGTTTGTTTTAATTCTTGCTAACTTCAGCAGTAAGTTGACAAGAGTTTAATCAAAGATCCAGTAATCTTAAATTATATATGCTAAATATCTTATATAATGAAGAATATATGTATTCTCTGATCTATGATCTGTCTAGTAAACAAAATCCTCACATTTAAGGAACGTTAATAACCTTGGAAATAATACAAAGTTAGAGAGAATGAGGAATTATATTGACAACTTGAGATTCATGAAGGCACAGAGAGGAAGCATTTGATTCCCGTGGATTTTTTAGCCTAGTTCATAATAACAATGAAGAATACAAATTAGTGATTAAATGTTCAGGACTCAGTAAATATTTTGAACATATTGTTTGATCCACCTAACTACAAGTTTAGAATATTATTTTTGAATTTCCCTTTGGTATTTTCCCCCCAAAACCAATAGTTATACATGAAGAAACTGATGCATGGGGAAAATATTTATCTTCTTTGGTAGTTACAAACCAAAATCTCAGGTCAACTTGATAAACAGTGAAGGGATCAATTCTAGTCTGAAATTGTACCTCTGTGGATGTGACCTTATCATAATGAGGGTCCTAGGAACCTCTCCTCTTTCTGTGTGCTTCACCTTCCTGTTGAAGAGCCACTTTGAGCCACAGTGATGGCAGCCAGAGCCTGGGAGATGCATCCACCACCGTTAGATCTGTAAGAATTCACACCTACCAGCCTGAGATCACCCTGCATTCTGTTTTCTTTGTGCGTGTGGCTGCATGAGTCTGAAGAGGGATGTATGGACTAGTATCAGACTTGTGCAGTACTATCCAACTTAAGGACGTGATGTGGACAGGGCTGGTGTGGTAGTTACGTAATCTGGTATCAATTTCAGCATTCAGAGTGAAGGAGTGGAGTTTATGCTGTCAATCTAGTCACAGCCTAATGACCTCATTTGCAGGTGCTGAGGAGACTCTGCTCACACTCCCTTGGAGACATTGCAGTGACCAGACGCATGGAACCATGCTAGAGCCCCGGAGCCAGAGAGGCCATGTGGAGACCCCTGCAAGTGCTGAGATGCTTACAATGACACTGAATATACAAAAGTTCCCACCCACCGGCCTGTGATCTTCCTGCATTCAGCGTCACTGCATGTGTTTCATGAGTCTGAAGAGGACTTCAGAGATTGTTATCAGACATATGGACTGACATTGGATTTATGGACTTCATTTGGACTGGCCTGGGATGTTTTCTAAATATTCGATTTTTCTTGTAAATAAGGCTTTTTCTTATACATGTATGAGGGCTATGATGTTTTTCTCTAGTCTACCCAGACCAACACAGTGGGGATGTTTGCTTGATACATAATTACTTATTGGTATAGAACTCTCTTTTACACATGCATGCGTGTCTATGGATTTTGCTTCTCTAATAAACCCATCCTAACACATTCTCTTCAGAGCAGAAACAAAATCTAATTCATATTCAATTTGCCTGAATCTTCCCCTATATTTAGGTTCCCAGAGCTTCATTATGATCCTAAAAGGGTGAATCTTCCATTCAGGAAAAATTCTTTTTACTTCAAGATACGTGCTGGACCTAAAGTTCATAGGAAGCTTGAGAGGAGAGAAATTGACTCATTTGCAATTTTTCCATTTATGAAATTGTCTGGTGTTCTAAAACACTTCTTATGAAATGATGCACTTGCTTTCATTGCTATCCTCTTGGGGTGGAGACATCCCTAAATGGCTATCTTGGCTGTAACCTTTCTGAACATTGGGTAAGTGCCAGCTGAAAATGGAATGATAGACTGTTCAAACCCATGCGTAATTTGGCATCCCGATGGGACAGACCTTATTTCATAATGTCATTGGGTAGCTGAAAACTGCCAGACTTTTGGTGAGCAGTCAAACTCTGAACTATCGTATTAAAATAAGTTTAATTAAAAATATGTTTAATTAAAAAAATACGTTTAATTAAACCCTCAAAATTCTCATTAGGCTGACTTTTCTATTAAAAGTACTGCATCTATTTTCAAAATGGAGCTAAAGTTTAAAGATGTTTCTGAGAACCTTTCAAATGTTTTCAAAAAATGATGTACATAACATGTGAAAGGAGTAAACCATTAAAAACTGAATTATTTTCCCTTCCCTATGTAATTAATTATATCCATCATTGCTTAAATATTTAAAATTCAATTGTTAATATTTCTGGTATTTTAAACTTCAAGATTTCCTTAACTTTTACTTCTATCCCCACAAGGGTAATTATGGCATTTTTCTCCTAAAATAAATTAACATTTCACAAATAGTTTGTTCTCCATTTTACATTATAGTCAAATGTAATAATATTTTCCCAATTGAACACCAACAATGGCTTCATATGAAGTACAGAATATATTCAAAATTCATTAGTTTACAAGCCCAGTCACGTCTGTTTCCAATTTGCCCTTGTTCATCGAGTGCTGGCAATTGCCCTTACCTGATTTCCATCATAGCCAAAGTAGGCCCCATGTACTTGCAAAACTGTCAGACATTTACACACCCTGATCATGAATCCTTTCATCATTTCCTTTATGGGTGGGGAGGGCTTTTTACTAAACATGAGAGAGTTCAGAAAGCTTTTGGAAGATAATCTCATTCTTACACAAGCTTTTTAAGCCTGCTTACACATTGACTCTTCAAAGACTCAGTAACATTATCTTTTTTCCCCTCTTTTTCTTTCTGCAATTATTTCTTTATTTCTGTTTGGATTTTCACAATATTTTGCATATGTTTCTACTCTCACTTAAAAACGGAAGTATTCTGAAGGCAGAAGACCAGGATGTTTACAGGAGTAAAACTCCCAGTTTTTCTCTCACTGAGCTGCTCGTGGTTTTGAATGCCGACCCTGCAGATCACTGTCCAATGCATAACAAACACACCCCCATGATACACGGCACAGAGGGAGAGCTCAGTGCATGCCTGCAGAATGAATGAATGAAAGGACAGAGCTAAAAGGGTGGAAACATTGAGAAATCAAAAAATCTCAAATCAATGAAGATGCAATTTTAAATAAATTGATTCAGTCATTAAAGTAAATGTATACAGTTCTGGTGCATTATTACATGGCATATACATTATGCTATATATTAATATTTTACCATAAAAATAGTGAGCATAATGGTATTCATAATGACTAGGAAAAGATCTGTGTGCATAAGTATAAATCAAACTGGTCCTAACTTCCAAACTGATTCTTTGTTGTTTTATTTTGCCATCTGCTGTTTGGACATGATGTAGATGTCATTGTAAAGAAACAGGAATGAAATTCCTAAGTATTTAGAAAATTACAAATCACTTGGAGATAGTCTGATCTATTGCTTAAGATATACAATCCAGATACCACAGATGTTCTTGGGCTGAACAAGTAAGACAAATGCTTCCTTTTTAGTTACTATGTGACCTAAAGGAGAATATGCTTAGAAACGACATACAAGTAACCCTGCAAATTGTATGTCCTTTTCAAGACTTAACTTATCTCCATGCTAATATTTTAGATGATAAAAAATCCATCAGTCTCATATTGCCCACATACCTAACATATTTTCAAATTACCTAATTGGGACTGGCATGCCCCATAATTCTGGTGAGCTCTTGTCTCATTTTAAATAAAGTTTAAAATGAGATAAATTTTTAAAAGCATACAGAAAGAGAACAATGGCTATAATTAACTAAGCAAAGGTCATTATTTAAAAAAAAAATCCTGGCTCCAAATATGCAGCGAGGACACCACAGAATTTTATTTGTGTGGCAAAAGCAAGAAGTAAAATAATTCAATTCCTCTTAGTAATTACAAATGAATGGCTTTTTCTTTCATTGGCTATGAAGCTAGCATAATTTAGAGTGACAATAAAGTAGCTCATTAGTAACTACCAGGTAATTATTGGATTGCATTCATCTATTGGCAGATGTCTGATAAAGCACTTAATGAATTTTGAATTTATCTTTCTGAGTGCATTCAGGAGAAAATATTTCTGAAGGCAGTTGATTTTTCATTTTTCTTTTCTACCCACTCAAACATCAAGGTATTTTCAAAATCAAATTTAGACAACTTAATAAATTTACTGTAGAATATTTCATAGTAATGAACTTAGTACCATTTTTTTCAGTTAGTTATAAATGTCTCTCTACACAAATTTGTCAGTATTAGCATAAAAAGACACTTTAATTTTCTACTAAATTTCTTCTTTCTTTTTATTTTTTAAAAATCTATCAAAGTATTAGTCACTCTTTTATCTGACAATCTTTAAATAATAAGTATTTGACAGAGTCAATAGACTGTAATAGACCTAACCTTTTTAAAATAATAGTTAGTGCTTTTCAAGCAGCAAAGTTTTCAACTAAAAGGAGGCAAACACTTGATGTTTAAGTATATATTAATGTTCACTTAACAAACCCAAAATTATACTTTATAGGAAAATTTTAGGACAACGTAATACATTCTCAACAACATAGTGTTAAGAATACATTCTCAACAACATAGTAAAAATGGTCCAGCCTATGGTTACATGAGGGAAAACACTGATACTGTCCCAAGAAAGCTTTCAAGTATACTGTCCAAGAATATTGTAGAGTGTTTAATTATTGATTCTTTATGAGATATACAACTGCTGAATGCTGTGTGATTTCAAATGTGACATCACTTTTGTTTTGGTGAAATTCATAAAGTGATCTTTGAATAATTCTTCATTGAAATTGCATCCTAATGAATTTCCTTATCTCCATAATTGAAATACCAACCCCTAACTAGGTGACTAAGCCACCCAACTACACGGGTCATCTTTCAAGGGTTCCAACCCTTACCAAACCCCCTCCAAAAGTTTCCTGCCAGCATTTATAGTTTAAAAGATGTAGCAGTTCAAACATTCATCTGTAGGGACTTAGACAACGTTGTACGGAGCATGAATTCAGGGCCTTTTCCTCTTTTCTGAAACTCCATGCTGCTGAGTGTCTGTCTAAAGAACTTTCTTAGGACTCCACACACACATACATTGGCAGGTAGTCCTGGCAACCTGCATCCTTTCTCCTTACTACCTCTTCTAGGGGAGTTTTGTTTTGTTTTGGGCAGAGTACAAACAATCTATCAAATTAAGTCATACTAACTTTGGATGTTATTGAAAATTTATTCATGAAACTTGTCTTTGGAGATATATATTTTTAATGTAAACACATGATAAGGTAACCTTGGTTTACTAACAACTGAAAATTCATGTTATTCTCCTCAAGAAATCATCTAATACATATAAGGCAATATGCCTCTAAATAGAATGTCATTTGAATAATTTGTGATTTTTTATGACCATATTCTTTTCCCCCTCTCTTCTGTATCATGGATTTCTTTGGTATTCTTTTTAATTCCTTCTCCCCTCCCCCTCATAAATCTTTTCTTATTGCCAAGTTGAGCATCTCTCTTTAAATCCCATTTATTCTATCATTTGTTTGGGGGCTATGTTTTTCAAACCGATTGACTTTTACCAGGAGCAAGAAAATGAAGTATCTGAGGAGTTTTATATTAATTTACCTTCATATAATATTCTATAAGTTAATCTATTTTTGAAATTTCACATTAATTTGTACTGCTTTTGCTTCAATAACTACATATTTATTCAAGTGCCTAGTATAACTAGCAACATCTAAGTAATATGACTTTGCTCTCTGTAAAGATTTTATTTAAAACAAACAAATTCTTTAGAAAATGAAAATTCTATCAGAGTACAAAAGAACCTAATTTTTAAACACAGATGTCTTCCTATATCTGCCATTAGGATGCACATTTGTACTCACCTATAAAGCTATCAGTTACTTAGTGAGACAGTGTCAAAATTATTTATACAGGGACTACATAATTTATGAAATATATATAATTCAAATTTCAATAGACTCCAATAATATCATCATAAATTAAGAATGTATTTCTATATGTACTTAAAAAGAAACATATGCATAAATACATCTTTCCAACAGATTATTTTGTGAACTTATGAAATACTGAGCCATTTGTTTTACTGGACCAACCAACCTTTGTGTCTATGAGAGCCATCCATGTTGCTAAATTCAATGTGATTTTCATCAGCCCAGTAGAGTCTCTGGTTGACATAATCTATGGTAAGTGCCATCGGTCTCAAAATCTTGCTTTCTATGACAACACTTTGATTGGTTCCATCCATTCCAACACGGCCAATATGAGGAAACTCACAACAATCAATCCAATATAAATACCTAGCAAAGAAAAAATCAATAATATTTAGCTTAAAGACACTCAGAAAGCAACATGTCACATCACTTTCAAGTTTTTGCTTAGCTTTTTTCAAAATTAATTGTCGAAACCTTTATATCTTCATCGAGGTATACTTTGATCCAAATGTTCCTAAGATTTTAAATTAAGCCAGATGTTCAATTTGGAATGTTCCTATCATTTAGATATGTTTCCATTAGTCGATAAACTAAAATATATGGTAGAGAAAAAACTATGCAGCAAAAATCAACAAATAATAACTGTCCCAAACTAAAAGAAGTAATTCTTCAAAGTACATTTATAATACTGGAGCGATGAAAATATTAACATATGCTTTATTTTTGTTTATAAGTATGGGCTATTCAAAGTTTATTAGGGAGGAGTACATTTCATTTGTTTAAATCTGCATTGTTCAGGATGAATTTAATAGCTGTGGCTATTAAATTTTAATTACTTCAAGTGAAATAAAATTTGGTGAACTGGATTGTTTCTTAGTTAAATAGCTACATTTCAAGTGTTCTTTAATCCTATGTGGCTCTCATATTGGACAAGGCAGATATAAACATTTCCATCAGCACAGAAAGAACAGCGATTGAATTACTTTACTGGATGTTGTAGAGCAGAACATTTCAGATAGATAAGGAGAAACAATACAGTTAAAACATGGCACTGATCTAAGACATTTGAATTAAAAATAAATGTACTCCACAGAATGCAAATAAATGGACAGTGATTACTTAGGAATGTCTCCTCGTGTGATTTAAGCCACAGTTTTGTTCCAAGTAGGTTAAGAAATAACTTTTATTTCTTAGTTGAATTTTCATATCCAAAATTTGAGTTAACTCCCTGCTTTTACATGAATCTGACGTATAGTGATTCTCTAGAGCAGCTGAACCCATTACCTGTTCCTCTAGAGAAAGACAAAGCCTTTGCTCACATTAAGATCATAGTCTGAAAACTCTTACCTAAGTGACTGTAAGTCACACTCTCTATGGCAATGGGCTTGTTTTGTGTGAGGAATTAAAAGAGCATGCCGTGAACTATTTTCTATATGCTTCAAAAACTGGCATATTTAATTCTAAAAAGAAGTTCTGAATGAAATATTCATCTTCAGATCATTTAACCACATTCTTGACAAAAGATAAAATATGAGATTAAACAAACAAATGGACAAACCAAATGTATAAAAGATTGCTAGCATATTGATGCCAGTTCGTTGTCATCTATAAAATAGTAGAATTGCTCAACTCTATTTCTGGGTCTATAAATCTTTATGGAAGCAGATTGCCTCAGTTTTATTCCTCGTGTCTTCTGGTGTGCTTTGATCTTTATCTTTCAGTTAGCATCCCATTGCTTAATTCATTGTGCTACCAGGAAAAGGCCCATATGTTATAAAACCAAGACAAAATATCAATGTTAGAAATGCCTATGTGTTTGCAATCAATCATTTTGTGAATGACATTGAGGGTATAGCGTATTATAATGATTATGAAAACATGCTGTGCTACCATAAATATGAGAAAAATTCTTAATTAAAAATTTTATTTGACAAGAGAAATATATTTTGCTAATTATAATAACATGAATAATTACATCAGCACAGATTCAGGAGGACCCTGAAGTCCATACTTAAAACATATATTAGTCTTAAATGACACAATTAATGCTCTAAAAGGAATACTGGAGTTGTTAGCCCATGCCTGAACATGGTTTGAAAATCTCAAATCAGCAGCCATCTAAGAGGTAGTTATTTGTGTCTTCTTCATCTGGAGTAAAGAAAATCAAAACACTAGAAAACAATCCGAAGGACTAATTACTCTGAATAAGAGTCTCCACCGCTAGCAATCATTCTGACTGGGTCTACACAAGGACCTGTAAATAATAGGATAAAAATGTAGAACAAAAATTCAGAATAATAATAAAAAATTCAGAACAATAAAAAGACAAGCATTACTGATAGAGACTGGTTTGAAGAGAGATTGGTCCCAGACAGTGGCCTTTGTGTACCCATCAAGCCCACCATAGGCATCACTGTACAGTCAAACAGGCTTATAAAATGAACAATGACAATAATAAGGCGCAGGTCCTCCTCAGAAGAATTAATCATTGGACACCAAAATGCTAATAATATCTCACTAATTTCCACAGCATTAAAAAGGTCATATTCAAATAGCTTTAATTAGAGAATGTGTACATCTAGCTCTTCGTGCCTGCAACATCACTCTCAGGAAATTTGTTATAAGTTCTGACTATGAAAGGAGAGCCCTTTATTATTACCCCCCCCAATGTGTCCTTCCCCAACATCCCGACTTAGATGCACCTTATTACTTAAAGTCTATGTCTCTGTCTACAAAGAGGTTCAGATATTATTTAATCCCTCTTTGTGACCACCACCAATTTTGCAAAATATTGTATGAGAGTTCCTTTTTACTCTATTCTTCTTCCAAGGTTTGATAGAAACAAAATCAGGGATATATGTATGCTTTTTCCATTTCCCTAGTACCTTAATTGTTTAGTTAGAAAGTGTTGAGGGCTGAGTCCCGTTGGCGTAAGTGGTTGAGTGCGGGACTGCAGCCCACGGGCTTGGCGGTTCAAATCCAGTGGCAGCTCTCAGAAGCAGCGCTGGGTAGCTCCCACGACCACCAGAGGTAGTGATGCCGCCCCCCACCAAAACCAGAAAAAGTGTTGAATTTAATTTCTGAAAAATAATTACTGTGATATCTCATCAGTTTTATTTTTTCACATGAGAGACACAGCTTCAGTTTTCAAATTTCTTAATGTAAATTTTTACAATTTATGATTTACGTTGAATTCCCATGATATTAGTCTGTCGAACTGGAATAGAAACTATAGTTCTACTTTGTGATGTAAATATTTTAATATTTGTTACTAACCCAGCCAGAGGATCTAAAGTCAGGTCTCTTGGAAACTTCAGCCTTTTGCTAACAAGTATCGTAGGATACAAGCCATTGAGTTTGGAGACTTCAATGATTCTTTTCTCTGTGTCCGACCAATAGAGGTTTTTTCCAATCCAATCAACAGCCAGAGCATTAGGAACAGCTGTGTTATGTACTACCTAACAAATGAGAATAAAAGACGTTAACATTGTAAATGCCTATTACAAGAATGGAGTAATGGCTTCTTGAGTTCTACAGAGATAAACAATTCTATTTGAGCATTAGAAAGGAATTCTGATAAGAATAGAACAATTTACCTAAATACAATTATTTACTTGTTTCTGTGAGATTACCAAAGACATAGCAGATTTCTAGAAATTACCTACTAGCCTTAAGAAAAAGAAAACTGAAGTCAAATGTTATTGGGATAGTTTAATAGTTGTTGATCACATTTTTATTATGCGACTGTATTTGCTCAGTCACCAATTTGGATTAAAAACTTTATCATACACATACAAAGAATTAATGATAATATTTATCGTTAGCAGATTCCTACAAGGATATCAACAGAATTCACACACTTTCAACTACTCTTGCCTATTTAAATTATCAACTACAAATGAAGTAAACACAATGTATCATTAGTAAATATTTTGAACTTCGTCAATCAAATTCACTACCACTAAGTCAATTCTAAGTCAATTCTAATTCCAGTCACTGGAGTGTCCATTTGAGTTTCTGAAACTAGAAATCTTCCAAAGGTGACCAGACATCCCACTTTGGAGGAACAGTCCCAATTTTAAACAATTTGTCCTGTGTCTGGCCATGTTTTAAAATAAAAATAAATATATTACAATACTATTTTTGCAATCTGTGAAAATTGTTGTTGCTCCATATAGACCAAAATTTCTTTTTGTGGGCATCACTGCCTCTCGTGGTCTTGGGAGCTACCCAGCGCTGCTCCTGAGAGCCGCCGCTGGATTTGAACCACCAAGCCTGCGGGCTGCAGTCCCACAGTCAACCACTTAGGCCACCGGGGCTCAGCCCTAGACCAAATTTCTAATCAAGAATTTCCCCACCCCCCCACTCCCACCCCCTGTCAATGATGTCCTGCTTTATCCACTTGGAAGTTTTGTCCTTCTCCTATGTAGCTGCTTCTGGGTTTGAACTGCTACAGTTGTGGTTAGTAGCACAGCTAGTCCTTGAGCCTAGCCCCAAACCCAAACCAACTCACTGTCATCAAGTCAATTCGAACTCATATCCACCTTATAGGGAAAGGTAGAACTGGTTCTGTGTGTTTCAGAGACTCTAACTCTTAACAGAGAGGAAAGCCCTTTTTCCTGAGGGGTTGGTGGGTTGTAGCTGCTGCACTTAGGGGCATTGTAGCCTCAAAGCTTAACCGCCGTGCCTCCAGGCTCCTACCCTAAGGAACGGGAACACAAACTATAATTATATATACCAAACTCTAGTTATATAATTAATAGGTGAATATCTACCCTATGCCAATATGAAATTGAATAAGACAGTAACTGACAGCTGTAGAGCCAATTCTGACCATTAGCAACCTTTGAGGACAGAGGCTAGATCTAAGAGCCCGTAGGTTGCTGGGACTGAGTCTACTGCAGGGCCGTGAGTCTATTGAACACTGAACGCTGACGTCTTTTTCTGGCAGAGCATCTTGTGTTTCAGACCACCAACATTGTGTTAGTATGCCAGGGCTCAATCAGTTGAAACTCTAGGGTTTCATATAACTAGGATACATAAAAAATGACATATTAAAAAAAAAGATGTACTGAATGTTGTAGTAGCTGTAAGAGCCCCCAACAAAATTATTTTTTAAAAAAATGACAAAAGAGTGTTAGGGTTAGGAAAAAAAGAAAAAAATATTTAATAAATGACAAAAGATTCTTGTTCTGTATAATTATTTTCTCAGAGTTCTCCAGTGTGCTTAGGACTGTAAAAAAAAAGCAAATGAAATTTGGGGGAATATATATGCTGTCAAGAAAATATTAAAAACATCATATTGCTATTCCTTATTTTAAGCAATGATAAAAACAAAAATACAAAAAGACATCTATCATAGACACAAAGGAATAATATGAACAATTTAAACAATCATATCAATCCATTATATATGCAATTCACTACACATATAATATTCTGCTGACTTTATCCCAAATTCCAAATTTGGCACGCATAATGCAGTTAACTAATAAAAAAGAAAAGTCAGCAAATTTCTAATCCCAGTGGAAGAACAAAGCACTCTGTGATCTTATGTGATGGGATAATTTAAAGTAATAATGATAAATAATTTTACAAGAGAATAGAGACTTTAATGCCTTAAAGTATTTTTATAAAAAGTAAAGATAAAATTTAAAATATGTTAAAAAATCTATGACAAGTTTTAGTAATGTAACTTAGGGAATGTTTATAGAAATTGTCAGATAATTCAGTTAAATTTAAGAAATCACCAGAATTTATGTTATAGAGACTATATTGGTATCTTAACTTAGACATTTTATTAAATGTAGTTTTCCCTGTCCTGAATCAGTCAGACTCAAATGCTTTTTATGGAGTTAGTATGTACACATTTCATGGTTCCATTTACATTTTCAAAGTTTATTGCTTCTACTAAAATTTGTTGTATGATGTTTTAGGTACCTACAAAAATGTGTATAAAGTTTCATCTACTTGCACTTTTAAATGTTTTAGAATACATTTCAGTATATATACACTATTTATAAGTCCATGTTTCCATGAAGGTTTGAAACCTCTTGTATACAATGCAACTGTTTTACTTTGAAATTCAAATTCAGATCTAGAGTTGTAATAAGTACATAATTGTAATGCTATCTGATAAAAATTCATACACATTCAATTTTATGCATCTAAAGAATCTATTTCTAATAGTGTAATTTCAATCTAGACTTTACCATTTAATTATTTTTCAATGATACAGTCCCAGATTCTATTGTTTTTACTTAGATCAACACAATTTAATACCATATATTAATAATTCAAACTCAAAGTGATCCATTTGGGAGAGCCGTGAGGAGGTCCCAATCCAATAATGAATAAATTTGATTTTATCTCATTGCAACTAGTAATTTTATAGAAATAAACAGCCTCATATTTAACTTTAAAGAACTTATTAACTTATACTGCATAATTATGAAATTCCAACCAATATAACACATCCCACAAGTGGTATTACTAACCATCACATAACATTTTCTATTAAATTCAATTGTAATAATATGATATTAATGATTCAATCACTATAGTTTTTAATTACCTTCATGTCACTTCCATTTAAACACATTCTATTTATGCGACTGCCATTGGGCCGGCTAGAGTCAATCCAGTAGATGAATTCTTCTCTGTAATCAAAGTCTATAGCAATAACATTGTTTAATCCCTAAAAGAAAATTAAATTAAAAATAATGAAAATATCTTTATATATTGAATAATAGTTAATAGAGAGTATTCTTTAATGTAGAAGTTGTTCATACAAATCACCATATCTCCCTTTTAAACTAAACAGAAATATTTAGTTTAAAAAACTAAATAAAAATATTTGTGACCAATTCTTTACAAGAGTGCAGTGTTTTTGTATTTCCATACCATAAATTGAATTTATCACCTAGTGTATTTGAAGATGTGTTTTCCAAGTAGACTATTTACAGATAGTGATATAAATGAACAGCAATGGAAAATATGGGGGAGGGAATCTTTTTAAAGAGAGCAAGTGAAAGATTCTCAGTTTAAGCTAATATTAAATTTAAATGTGATGCCATTATAATCTGTCCTGTGGTCAAACAAGATGGAACATTCACATAGTGGAAAATCTGTAAAAATCTCTGACGATTTATGATGAGTCTAAGATTAAAATTTTACTTTCCCCCAGTGTTGTCCTAGCTACAATGCAGATGAATTTTTCGTTTGTTTGGTCAGTTTCAAAGACCCCTTTGGTAATACAATTTTATATTAGAATTTAAAAGCTCTAGCCTTAAGTGAATGCTTGCCCCAGGACAAACTGGGTAATCAAAATATTTTTATGCCAAGTGGTGAAAATGCTAGGAAATCCCTCCCTTCAGACTCATGACTCTGCATTTTTTTTACAGCTAACAAGACAAAATGCAGACTCAGATGGTGTGTTTATGGATGTTTGAGTCTCTGCTTTGGTAGTCCTGTCATGTGATTCATCTGTTTTGAGAATCATATATCCAGGATCTGGGCATCTTCTTAACTGCTGAATTTTTTCAGATGACTGTTTAGGGGTCAGTTTCATTCTGATCTATTGTTATGGCTCATCCACTTACCGTTTCACCAAACATACAAAAGTGAGTCAAATTTCCAACTGTTTTAAGCTTAACCTTCTATATTGGGGAAATTGTCTATTTAAAATCAATGAGAGTTATGCGAAATAAACTGAATATTTTCCTGACAAGTTCTGCACAGGGTTGAATAAATTCATTTTTGGTCAGGAATACTATCATTTCTTTTCAAGTACTTTTTTTCTAGAGGAATGATGCAATGGGGTTAGGATTCTGTGAGGGAGTGAAAATTCAAATGGGTAAACTGAGAGATTTACAAGCTGACATCTCACTTTGACGGAGGTTTTTCCCAAGTATACCATGAGGGCAGAATTGCTCTCATTTTTAACAAATTTTTTAACAAATATTTTTAACAAATATCCGTGAAAATAACATAAATCACTGTCACTGAGTCGATTCCAATTCATACCAACCCAAAAAAATGAAATGCCAATGCCAACTTTATCAAGTCAACTATCATATGTTAAAGCATTAGAGATATAGGAATTTAGGCTTTGAATTATCAGATATTTAGCTAACGAAGCTGAACATTTTCCTACATGGTTACTTTTAATACCCATAGATAACAGTGCCATTTTCTGTTTGCTGAAACATATGCAAGAAACATTAAAGTCTTCAAGGACATGGGCAAAGTAATGTCCAAAAACCAGAGTCATTCCAATGGTTTCAGAGCTTAAAGTGGCTTGAAATCCAAAATCTATATGTTGCCTTTATTTCTGTAGCTGAAGATTAGCACTCTGGTTCAAGATGAGTAATCTAGGAAATTGCATTTTGTTCCTCTGAACAATTTTATGGGAATAAAAGACACTGTTAGAATTGAATTACATAACCTTGAAGAGTTACTTGATTAATTTTCATTCCTAAAATCCATGTTACTACTAAATGTAGTATGTCAATTTAAGTTAACTGGCTGAAATGTCGACGTATTTTAGGAAATACAGGGGTCAATAAAAAAAAACACATAATTTTATGCATGAATCTAGTGTTGATTATATCAGTAAGAAGAGTAAAACTCAGGGTATTTTCTTTAAGCCATCCTTACTAATTATCTACACATAAAATTTTCAAATAATTCAGACAAGGATGTTGTCTT
>PVJH01034374.1:0-20688 GCA_004026705.1 Nesogale talazaci | reverse complement strand
AGGCATCCAATGGGCTCCTAACCAGTTTTAGATCACTTGTTGATCCCTTGTCCCTGAGTTTGATAACCATTTCCTTTCTCCTGCCCCCCACTTCTCAGATGTCCCCCATGAACCATTGGTCCTGTTGTTTTCTCCTCTGGATTGTTTATCCCACCTAGGCTAATAATTATTAAGGTAAAAATTATGTTCAATGAGAAAAGTTTTAATTCAGAAATTAATTTTTTAAAAAACAAAGTACTTCTATCAAGTCGCTTCTGACTTGCAACCCTACAGGACAGAGTAGAATTTCCCAGTTGGGTTTCAGAAATTTTAAATCATCACTAGAGCAGACTTCCTAAACAAGCAGCTGCTAAGTTTGATCTGACAACTTTATGCTCAATAGTTAATGGATAATTCATTACACCATAGAGCTCACTGAGTGTTTTTCCTTGAAGAGGCAATGATCATGTCAGTGTGCAACAGAAACACTTTACGAGTACTTCAGTTCACTTCTAGATTTAATATAATTAATGCTTTATCAGGGACATTCTTAATTTGAAAGGTCTTTTGTTGTTTTAAATATCAGCAGTATACCAAGAGTACAGTAACTACAGAGCACATTGTCACTCTTGATTTATTAAATTGCTAATTGTGTTACTACCAATGATTTTGCAATAAAAGTGCAAATATCCACAGTGGAAAGGTTGTGTCTTTCTAATGTTAAGAAAGTGACTTTGAGGGGCTGAGTCACGGTGGTGTAGTGGTTGTGCGCGGGACTGTGGCCCACTGGGCTGGCAGTTCAAATCCAGCGACAGCTCTCGAGGAGGAAGGCTGGGCCTCCAACTCCCACCAGAGGGCATTGATTCCCTTCCCCCACAAAAAAGAAAAGAAAGTGATTTTGTTATCACAAAAACTTTTAGCATAAAATAAAGGATGAGGGCTGAGCCCTGGTGGTATAAGTGGTTGCGTGCAGGACTGTGGCCTGCGGGCTTAGAGGTTCAAAGCCAGCGGCAGCTCTCAGGAGCGGCACTGGGTAGCGCCCACGACCACCAAAGGCCATGATGCCTCCCTCCAAAAAATAAATAAATAAAGGATGATAAACTGAAATAAATCGGGCTGAGCCCTGGTGGCATAGTGGTTGTGCGCAGAACTGCGGCCCACTGGGATGGAGGTTCAATTCCCGCTCACAGGAGCAAAGGCTGGGCCTCCTACTCCCACCACCAGGGCATTGATGCCTTAAAAAAAAAAAAATCAAAGGGACAACCCACACCCACTTTCCTTCCTCTCCCAGTACCTGTCCCCTACTCCTCAAAAATATGGCTGCCCTCCAGTTGATTATAACTATAGTTGGGTTTCCAAAACTGTAAATCTTCATAGGAGCACAAAGTTTCATCTTTCTTTCTCTGGAAGAGTGACTGTTGGTTTTCAACTGCCAGGCTCCAGTTAGGAGCCCACTACCTAACCCATAATAAAGTTACCAGGAGGGCACCTCATTTTATAGTATGAGTTAGAAAAGGCTGCACAGGCTTTGCCAAATTCTCATGGTTTTGCAAAGCAGGGCGAAGGGAGAATGTGGCAGTAACATATCTCCTGTCAACTTGCAAAGGGGTGGAATTAGCTGTCATTCAGGTCTCAGCTTGATGACCTCATGTGGGAGGCACAAAAGGAGATAAAAGAGCTCACTGGCAGCCAGATACAGGGTCACTCCCTTAAAGACATTCCTGCTGACAAGCCACATGGAACTAAGCTGATGGCAACCAGAGTCCTGTAGTTGAGGAGCCACATGGAAACATGGAAACAAGAGCATTGGTGAAACTTCCACTACTGGATCCACAAGAATTCCCACCCACTGGCCTGTAATCTTTCTGCAGTTGGTGCCATTTCATTTGTTGCATGAATCTGAAATTTATAGACTGGTATTGGACATATGGGCTAATAGCTGTCTTATAGACTTGATCTGGACTCTGTTTTAGTGTGTGTGTGTGTGTGTGTGTGTGTATGTGTGTGTGTGTGTGTTTTGTGGGCATCACTGCCTCTGGCGGTCATGGGCGCTACCCAGTGCTGCTCCTGAGAGCCACCGCTGGATTTGAACCGCCAAGCCCGCGGGCTGCAGTCCTGCACTCAACCACTTACGCCACCAGGGCTCAGCCCTGTGCTGTTTTCTTAATACACAATTTAACATAAAACTCTTACACGAGTCTCCCTGAATTTGTTTCTCTAACCCACCCTGACTAACACAGGGACCCTATGTAGACACCTAACATGTAGGGGAAGATTATAAATTCTCTGTAAAACTTTTGTCTCTATTTCTGAAGGGAGAAAAGTCGGTTGTGTTAGTCCGGGTAGACTAAAGAAACAAATTCATAGACACACATATGGACATAAGGGAAAGGTTTATATACAAGAGGAATGGAACATTTAGAAAGCATCCCAACCTAGTCCAGTCCTAAGTCATAAGTCCGATATTAGCCCATATGTTCGATACCAGTCTATAAAGTCTCCCTCTGACTCACAAAGCACGTGCAGTAGAGACATCCTGGTGCTAGCAGGGGTCTCCCCACGGCTCCTTTTTTCCAGGGTTCAGGGTCCATCAGCAGTATCCACTGGCAGTGGGAACATCTCAGTGCTGGCAGGGATCTCTCTGTGGCTTCTCCGGCCCCAGAGGCATGGCACCATCAGGGCAAACCCATGTGGCCTCCTCTCTGGCTCCTCCATTCTCTAGAAATCAGGATGGATCAGGATGCTGTCATCTTGTCTTGTCAGTATAGTTGGTTGTCTCAGAGACTGAGAGTCAAGTTTCTCTTCTCCAATTGGGAAATAATGCCAGACTTCCCAGAATTCAGAATTCTCAGGCGAAAGCCGTGCCCACACAGAGGCCTCATTGGCTATCTCTAGATTAACAGGCTAAACTCCGCCCCTACATCCCAATCATGAAATTGACATCATGAATACAAGACCGCCAGCCACATCAGTCTAACTAGACTTTGAGAGAGCCTTGTGACCTTAAAAAAAAAATCTCCTCAAATCCTTTTAGAACTTCTAATTACAACGTTTAATTCACAGTAAGACCTTGCAGAATGAACTCCAAATACACTACAAGCCTACATCTTCATCAATTCAGGAAAATGATGGACGTCAGAATAAGGCTTGTCAACAATCGACATTCACCTTATTTTAAACGCGAAAACCAGTCATAACACTTGGTTTTTTTCCAATAGCACTGTCATTATAAGTTGTGTTCAACAGTACAACGGTTTCTGTGGCATTTTTCCGGAGCAGGAAACAAAATTTCAAAGCCACATGCTGTTGAAAGTTCAAGTAGATAGGTTTTTATGAAAATATGTGACCAGAGAGAACCTTTCCAGGAAACACCACTGAGTATACTAACTCAGTAGAAAATGCTTGAAGTGTACTACGAATGCTTCACTCTACCCAGAGCAATTCTGGCTTTTTGGAGGTACTGCCTCATAATGTTCTATAATTAGAGTATTCTGTTGGGTCACCTTTCTTTGAAGAGATACATATATGGACCTCTTCCAGTCTGTTGGTCAAGTCTTCCAAATTTCCTAGCACAGAAGAATGCTTCTAGTGCTTTATCAGCTTGTTGAAACATTTCAATTGGTATTTCATCAACTTCTGGACTCTTGTATTTGTCTAATGCTTTTAGTGCAGCTTGAACATCTTCCCTTAGTATCTGAAATAGTGGAATATCAACCACTCCTTTTTGGTACAGTGACTGTATTTTTTCCACCTTCTTTTGATGCATCTTAAGTCTTTTAATATTTGGTCATAGAATCATTTAATATTTCAACTCAAAGGTTGAATTTTTTCTTGAGTTATTTCAGTTTCAGATATGCTGTATATGTGCAGCCTTTTTGATTTTCTAACTATAGAAATATTTCTCTACTCCACTGCTACACCAAGGATTTTAATTATTAATAAAAAAGGTGAATCCAAGTACCAAGAATCTCCTTAGAAAGTTTTTAAAAATAAATTCTTTTAAGAGATCTAAGTGGTATTATGTAAAGGTTGAATGAAATTAACTCAAGAATTTCCTTTAATTCATCTCAAAACTTCTTTTGATTGAAAAAAAAAAGAAAAATAGAATGATTGTGAAGGGAAGGGGAAGGTGTAGGGGGCAGGGAGAGGGGCAACTAATCATAACGATTTACATGTAACTTCTTCCTAGGGGGGCAGACAACAGAAAAGAGGGTGGAGACAGCTGTTGGCATGAGACAGGGGGTGGGGAGAGTTATATATTATCAAGGGTGCATGAGTGAGGGAGAAAGGGGGGAAATGAGCTGATATCAAGAGAGGAAGTAAAAAGAAAATGGTTTTTTTTTTTGTTTTGGGCATCACTGCTCTCCGCTGGTGGGAGTAGGAGGCCCAGCCCCACTGCTGGAATTGAACCTCCGTCCCAGTGGGCCGCAGTCCCGCGCACAACCACTATGCCACCGGGGCTCAGCCCAAGAAAATGTTTTAAAAATGATGACAACGTATGTACAAATGTGCTTGACATAATGGCTGGATGAATGGATTGTGATAAAGAGCTGTAAGAACTCCCAATAAAATGATTTTTTAAAAAGAAAGAAAAATAAGGCTGAGCCCCTACTCCCTCCTACTCCCACCGCCGAAGAGCAGTGATGCCCCCCAAAAAAACAAAAAAAAGCAAAAAAAAAAAAAATTAAAATTAAAAATAAAAATAAATAAATAAAAAGAAAAAAAAGGAAAAATAGAACGATTGTATATGTATAAAGCTTTTTCAACATTAGAATGTTAACATTTTTTTTAAAAAATGCTAATAACTGAACAAAGGTATTGTTATGCCAAAAAATCATCTTAGTCCATTACTCTAATAATACAGTAAAGTCACACATGTACATACCACAGTAATCCTAACACCTATTATACAGTGGTAGCAATAACAGAAAGAAAAAATCCCAGCGGAGGGAGGGGGAAAAAAATGAGAAAATGTGTTTTACACAATGGATGAATATATGGATTGTGATGAGATGCAAGAGTCTCCAATAAAAGTATTCAATAAAAAAATAAAAGAAGACTGCGGCCCACTGGAACAGAGGTTCAATTCCAGCAGTGGGGTTGGGCCTCCTACTCCCACCACCGAGAGCAGTGATGCCAATAAATAAATAAATAAATAAAAATCCTTCCTAAGACAAACATGTCACTAACTACAGGACATTTAAAATACAAGAGCAATAAATGACAAGATTACAGTCACAAACCTAATAACTAGAAAAATGCTATAAAGCAAGAACTATGAGAAAAATGAAGCAGCGAAGATAATGAGTTTATCTCAAATACAGTGTATTTTCCTAGAAAAAGAATGGTAGCAACAACATTGAGATTGTTTTACGTTATTTACTGAGTCAAAGAAACATAGCAAAGCCTAAATACCAAAAACAAAAAAGACCTTAAGTCATACAAGGTCAAACAATCATTTCAAGGAACACAATGTTTCTTACCTACTATTTTCCACAGCCTTCATAGCATATTCCACTTGAAAAACTCTTCCATCAGGTGAGAATGTAGAGGCTGATAGGTCATACTATGGTGAAAAGCAAAAAAAAAAAAAAGCTTTTAGTAACGTGTCTGTTAACAGTAATACCTACATAATTCCTTCCCTCTTAATGGCTTATGATCGGGACTGTCATATCCTAGAAAATACTCGTTTTGAAGAGGAAGAGGGAACACATCAGAGCAGCAAAAGTCGCACATTTTCAAAGTCTTCTAGTTATGTCTGAGATCCACAGAGAAAGCAGCTCAACAGATGCATAGTGATGGTACAAATAACACGGAATCCAGGTCAAGTAACTCCCTCAGGAACAGAAATGGGAGTAGCAATACGAGGGGAGGGGCGGGGGGAGGGGAAGACAAGGGGAGGCCGAGGAAGCTGGTACCAATCACAATGATTGACGCATAACACCCATCCACCCCCCTCCAGGGGATGAAAAACAGAAATGTGAGTGAAGGGAGATGGTAGTTGGTGTAAGATATGAAAACAATAATAATTTATAATTTTTTAAATAATTTATAATTTCTAAAGGGAGGGTGGATGACCAGGGCAGGGGAAGAGGGAAAGAAGAACTGATAGAAACTGCTCACATAGAAAGTAAATGATGATGGCAACATATGAACAAATAACGCTTGATACAACTGATGGAATTTTTTTTTGTTTTTTTGGGGGGGGCATCACTGCTCTCTGGTGGTGGGAGTAGGAGGCCCAGCCCCACTGCTGGAATTGAACCTCCGTCCCAGGGGGCCGCAGTCCCACGCGCAACCACTACGCCACCGGGGCTCAGCCCCTGATGGAATGTTTTAAGAGTGTAAAAGGCCCAAATGCTCGCTCCGCAGCATATATACTAAAATTGGAAAAGCCCCCAGTAAAATGCCTTAAAAAATTATAAGGATACCCCAACATTAACTATGGATAATTTCCTATTTATCAAACATTACATTAAGTATCTATTAAATGAGAAAAATAGGCTGAGCCCTGGTGGCTTCAGTGGTTGAGTGCGGGACTGAGGCCCATGGGGTTGGAGGTTCAAATCCAGCAGCAGCTCTCAGGAGCAGGCCTGAGTAGCTCCCATGACCACCAGAGGGCAGTGATGCCCCCCCAAAAAACAAAAAATACAAGAAAAATGAGGCTTTCCACTTCCACAGAGTTAAAATCTAGGAAGCCAACAAGGGCAGAACTATTCTGTCATACAAGGTCCTTATGAGTCAGAATCAACGGAAGGGCAGAAAGTTTGATCATAGGAAGTTATTAATAAAAAACGCCAAAATATAAAGCTATTATTTCCCAACATATCCCCATCTAGGTCTACTCACTGCCGAAAGCCATATTTATCTCTCTTTAATCTTTGCCCAAGATTCCTTGGTGATATGATGAGTTATGCCTCGGCTGCTAACTGCAAGGTCATCGGTTTGAAACCACCAGCTGCTTTCAAGTAGAAAGAGGAGTCTGAGCATCTGATACGAAGGGCTCTTGTACAAAATGCTTGGAAATGCTGATGGCAACATATGTAGAAGCATGTTTAATACAACTCAATGATGGATTGTCTTAAGATTTGTAAAAACAAGCTGTGCCCTGGTAGCACAGTGACTCTGTGCAGGACTGCAGCCCACAGGGTTGATGGTTCAAATCCAGCAGAAACTCTCCAGGAGCAAAGCTGGGCTTCCTTTTCCTAGCAGGACTGATGTGAAAGAGGAAAAAAAAGATTTGTAAGCACCCCCAGTAAAATGATTAATTAAAAAAAAGATAAAAACAAAGATGCTTTCTACTTCCATAAAGATTTATGCTCTCAGAAATCCAAGTCTGTGGTTCTACTTCTACTCTGTCTTACAGGGTCAGTATGAGTCAGCATCAACTGATTGGCAGTAATAACTCTTCTGAAATAATCTGAGCTTTTCAATTTAAATCATGTCAAAATGGCAGTTTTGGGGTTTTTTTTTTTTTTAAGGCATCACTGCCCTCTGGTGGTGGGAGTAGGAGGCCCAGCCTTTGTTTCTGTGAGCTAGAATTGAACCTCCATCCCAGTGGGCCGCAGTCCCGCACACAGCCACTAGGCCACCGGGGCTCAGCCCAACAAGACAGTTTTACCATCTTTGAAAGATTCAAATTGTGTTCGAGTTTGCTGAAACAGAAAATTATGGATAGGAGGCAAAATCAGGGATGTAGGGTGGCTGAAGTAACGTTGGTTTCCCAATGAAATTCTGAAAGGAAGGCCCTTTGCTACTCCAATGGAAAAGTTTCTTGGTCTTTTCTTCATCAATGTACTTTTCAGTTTTCTTCCAACTTCTTCATCGTTAGCCGTCATGATCTCCTGGATCCTGTAAGAAAATCTACCAAGATGACTTCTTTGGACTCCCAAAAAACAGTCACCTAACCTTCTGAGATGACCTCTCTGCTTCAAGTTTAATTGGCCCTTTTATTTGAAGGCACCTGCCAAATCTAAAACATGTGTATTACTCAGAAGCTGCCTGCAGTCATCGACTGATCAGACATGCTTAAACTCATTTTATGTGGAATAAACCTGTGCATGAACAGGCATTCTGGTAGCAATAATTTTTTACCTCACTACTATTAGGAAATAAACAAATGAGTGCTCATTCAGCACGTTCTTAATTTTCTTTCCTTTTCTGTTTTTTACATCCTTAATTTTCAAATGAAGTCAGACATGGGAAGATAATAGCAGTAACTCAAAAGAGAGACTATGGTGAAAATAAAGCAGGTTGATGTGATAGACTGTGACACTACTACATACTGGCTAACTGTGGAAAGTCTTGCAGAGGCAATTACATTTAGAGCTGAGCCAGACTTAAATGACCAGGAATTAAGAGATGGAGGAAGGGTCTGCCCGACACCTCGTAAAAAGGTAGTACACTTGAGACGGTCAAAAAATAAAAGTCAGAAAATAGTCTCTGTCAAGGAAGTAGACTGAAGGAAGTGGTATTTATTACTGATGAAATGTGAAGTCTTTGGAGGAGTTTAAGCAAAAAAGAAAGATGAATTACATTATTATTTTTTCATTTAAGCAGCTAAAACTGGACCATTCAATAAAAAGATGACTGAAAGATGCAAAATGGCACAGTGAGGACAAAATCAAAAGCCATCTTAGACAAGTGCAGTTTGAAATGTCTCTTTAAGTAGAAAGAAATGTCAAGTTGACAAGTATACTATCTGAAGTTCTTGGAAGAGGATATAGGAAATAAACAGTGGTGCTTTCTAATCTCAGTTCCCTTATTTGTTAAAGATCATTAGCTCTCCCATTGTAATGTGAAAATATCCTAGCTACATTATAGGGTATTTCTACAGGGCTTGAGAACAGCACCATTTGAGATACTGCTAAAGCACTGTCAATTGGCTACCATATGTATTTATCACACACCTACTAGTCCAGTATAAGTACGGCATAACTTTAGACTCTCATAATCAAGTGGATTAAGCAATTCTTAATTTACATTGCCTATCATCCAACATTAGCATTTGGAATTAATGAACAACATCCGAATCTTGTGAACAAGTAAATAGATATCTTGGTAAACTTATTACTCAGTACCTCTACTGCAAACAACTAATCGACTTTTTTTTTTTTTTGGGGGGGGGGGGGCATCACTGCTCTCTGGTGGTGGGAGTAGAAGGCCCAGTCCCACTGCAGGAATTGAACCTCCATCCCAGTGGGCCGCAGTCCCGTGCACAACCACTCCGCCACCAGGGCTCAGCCCCTAATCGACATTTTAAAACAAAAACTTTATTTTCTACAAGTACACACAAAAGGAGTAGGCAAACGACTGCATACATGCAATAAACTTCACAAAGGTAAATAGGAAATCACACAAACAAAAATTAAACTTAACACCAAAACCTTTAACGTGTATTTATTAAAAGTTGGAAATTGGGGGGCTGAGCCCTGGTGTAGTGGTTGTGCACGGGAATGCGGCCCACTGGGTTGAAGGTTCAAATAAAGCAGCAGCTCTCCAGGAGCAAGGCTGGGCCTCCTGCTCGCACCACCAGAGGGCAGTGATGCCCCCAGCCCCAAAATAGTTGGAATTGGAGAGTTTTTTGTTTTTTTTTTGGGGGGGGGCATCACTGCCCTCAGGTGGTGGGAGTTGGAGGCCCAGCCTTTGCTCCGTGGAGCTGAAATTGAACCTCCATCCCAGTGGGCCGCAGTCCCGCACAACCACTACGCCACCGGGGCTCAGCCCGGAATTGGATTGTTTATGACAGTATTAACTGCACGTGATGTAATTTGTACAAGGAAAGTAAAGCGGAGTAAAAACTGAAGGAACGGGCTGAGCCCCGGTGGCGCAGTGGTTGTGCGCGGGACTGCGGCCCCCTGGGACGGAGGTTCAATTCCAGCAGTGGGGCTGGGCCTCCTACTCCCACCACCGAGAGCAGTGATGCCCCTCCCCCCCCTCCCAAAAAAAAAACTGAAGGAACGACGTCATCAAATTTCGCTTTTCTAGTAACTTTTAATTCTGTTCCGAAATTCCCAGTGATACTCAAACGTATTCGTGGATCAGAACCAGGACACACACACACACACGAGATGAGCGCAGGCCCAGTGAATCAGCAGTACCGTAGGCGACGGACCGAGAAATCAGGCGGCTCCGATCTCTGGAATCGCAAGCCTGACCGTCTCAGCGGTAGTCAAGAGTCTCATTGTCCAAACGGTCCACACTCCTTCAGGCCCCACGAGTTTCCACTTTCGGTTTGCCTGAGAGGCTAGAAAGTGACTCAGCAATTCAAGCCTACCCCATAAAGCTCACGGCCGCGCGCCAAGCCTGCGCCGCCCGGGCTGAAGAGGAAGTCGCTCCAGCAGCGCCGTCGGCTCGGGCGCAGGCCTGAAAGCAGCGGCGCGGAGAGCCCGGGGACCAGCAGCGGGGAGCGGCGGCGCCCGCCGGTCCGCAGCAGCAGCCGCAGCAGCCGAGCCCCCCCTCGACCGCGTCCGCGCGCTCAACAGCGGTGCCCTGCGACACCCACCCTCGGCCTCGATGACTTCGCCGCAAGAGAACACACTCACCCCGGTCCCGATAGAGCTCATGGCGCTTCCAACCAGCCGAACGCGACGACTCCGCGACCGACTGAGCTTCCTCTACACGGCAGGACGGCACAAGGAAGTAACAGGCTCTCTCATTGGCTGCCTTCCCACCAACCAGGCCACGGCAGGACGGCACAAGGAAGTAACAGGCTCTCTCATTGGCTGCCTTCCCACCAACCACGCCACGGCTGACGCCCGCACTTCCCCCTCTCGCGTTAGCTCGGGGAGCGTAGGGAATTGTGGGAAAGGAGGGGGACGCGCTGAGCCGCCGGCGCGAATGCGCAGAAGCCAGGAAGGCAAGGCTTGGTGGCGCAAATGTAGTCTTTTTAGTGTGGTCCTGGAATCGTTCAGTCACATGTAGCCAATAGGTCGCGTTAGCTAGGAATTAGCTATCTTTTCCATTTTTCTCTCTTATCTTAGTGCATTGTGAAGCAAGGAAGACATTAAAAGGTTTTTGTTTGTTTGTTTTGTTTTTCGGTGGTGGGAGGAGGAGGCCCAGCCCCACTGCTGGAATTGAACCTCCGTCCCAGTGGGCCGCAGTCCCGCGCCCAACCACTGCGCCACCGGGGCTCAGCCCAAAAGGTTTTTTTTTTAAGACCCGAGAAACACCAAGAACAGGAGCGCAAACCCTCCGCTACGCATTCTGCTTGTGGGCCACTGCCTTGTCCACATTCCCGCCACGCACTTGTCCTTAGGCCTTTGGAAAGCAAAGTGTTCGTTAATTTGTCTCCCTGAGCTCAGATTGAAATTTTACAGAAGCAGTAATGCTCTTTCTGTGCTATAACTTCCTTAGTAATTCAAGAGATTTACGTTCCAATTAATCTATGATTTTAACACTACAGATGACAAGAATGAACAAAACATACCTCCATCCCTCATAAAATTTTACAGACAATGGGAATTACTAGGCACTAAAGTGAAAATGTGCAAAATAATAATTGCATTTTATTAGTGCAAATTAGAAAATGTGCAAAATAATAATTGCATTATATTAGTAAACCTAGCAAGATAAACTAGGTGCAAACATTTAAGTCTTATGCTAAGAAATGACAATGGATAATAATACTAAAATTTGAGTTAGAAAAAGCTGAGAGTGGCCCCTCCCTCCCCCGTGGGGGTGGGGGGGTGGGAAGGAAAGTGTTGCCAAACAAAGGCCATTGTGGTAGTGTAGTGGTTACACATTAGACTGCTAACAAAAAAGTCAGCAGTTCGAAAATACCAGCCACTGGGGAAAAGAAGAGGCTTTCTATCCATGTAAAATTCGTCTCATAAAACGACCAGTTCGCCTCGTCCTACAGGGTAGCTATGAGTGGGATTTGATTTGATGGCAGTGAGTGAGAAAGTTAGCAGAGAACTGGGGTAGTTCTAGTGCTTGGCTGGATGATTAAGAGAAGAATAGCTGGCTGGAAGTGAAAGACACAGGGACCAGGTCTTGTCATAGCTTGGATTTTAATCTCGCCCTCAAGTGGGAGGTCATTAGCATTTTTAACCCCAGAATAGTTTATATTTACAAACAAAACTTCTAATGAAATTACCTTACATGACCATAGAACGATGATGAAAACTATAAGATGAATGATACTATTATTCAATTTTCAAACTTAACTCAAATGTTGGCAAGTCTCCCAACAGTATCTTTCATCCTTGAAGAACAAGGATGTACCTTTGAGAACTAAAGTAGGCCTGATCCAAACCATAGTCCTTTCAGTTGAACATTGAATAAGGATCACTGAAGAAGAATTAGTCCATTTGAATTATGATAGCTGATGAAGAATATTGAAAATGCCTGGAATTGTTAGAAGGACAATGAAGTCTACAAAGAAGGACAGCCAGACTACTCCTTGGAAGCTCTTTTTGTCACATACATTGGACATAGTCTCAAGAGAGACTAAAGGACTCCATTGTTGGTAAAACAGAGTCAGGAAAAAGAGGAAAACATTGAACAACAAACAGAGAGTCAGGAAAAAGAGGAAAACATTGAAGAAGGAGCTGGATTGCCACAGTGAGGGCAGCAGTATGTGACATTTGTGAGGCGATGCAGGACTCAGAAGGGTGTCCTTTTGTTGTATACAGAATTGCGATGAGTCGCAACTGACTGGATGTCACCGACAACTGGAGTACAGTTGATTCTGACTCGTGGTGGACCTGGGGAGACTGTAAATCTTTATGGGAGCAGATAGCCTTATTGTTTTCTCTGGGAATGAGTATACTACACATTTAGCAATCACGTCACCAGCCTCCTTTAATCTTTTGAAAACAGAGCTCATTCGTATTTCTTAAGGTTCCATGACATTATTGGGAAGTATGAGCCATGCATTTTAGAAAGCATTTTTCAATGTGAGCTCAGCTCTGAGGGGGACCTGATGCCAGTTTGTTCCACTACTAGTAAGGGTAACATTGATGACTCACTCAAGGTTTCTCCACGATAAAGTTAACTATTTTTCCTTCTGGAACTGAACAATTTCGTTTGACTATGTGACCATGCTGCTGATCCTCAAACTTAACACCGACTAGTTCAAGTATCTACTAATGATGGCTTATTTATATCTCTTTCTTATCTCGACAGTGCCAAATGTGGAATAATGAATTCAGATGACTTTCTAAATTCGTTATTCCACATTGACTATTGGCTTGTTGCTGTAATTAAGAAAATTACATGATCTGATTTAAGCTTTGGGATGATTTTTCTTGCTAGAGTGTGAATAGTGATAACTAAAGGAAAAATAAAATGAAGGAAACAGGAGTCTTTGGGGGTGCAGTGGGCTAAAGGCAATGGGCTGCTAACTCTAAAGTTAGCCATTCAAATCCACCAGCTGAGGCCTACAAGAAAGACAAAGCCGTCTGCTTCCATCCATACAGACTTTCAGTCTTGGAAACCCACCAGAAGAGATTCTTAGCTTGCCCTGTGGGGTCCATAAGAGTCAAAATTGACTTCACAACAGAGGGTCAGTTGAAATTGTCTGGCAGTCACTGATTTGAACCATAGTAGTTACGGAAATGTGTGCATAGATTGTATAGATATTGAGGAAACCTGCTGGCACAGTGCTCCCTTGCCAGTCGTACAGGCTGACCCCAGGAAGCCAACAGCCACTCATGGGCTAACAATGCAGCAGTTCACTTCCATACAGAGGTGATTTCTTGGAAACTGGCTGGAGCAGTTTAACTCTGTCCTAAAGGGCCACTACACATCAGCAGGTGACTAGATAGCCATGGATGTAGTTTAGGTTGGAACTATACTTAAAAAAAAGGATTACGGGCTGAGCCCCGGTGTAGTGGTTGTGCGCGGGACTGCGGCCCACTGGGATGGAGGTTCAATTCCAGCAGTGGGGCTGGGCCTCCTACTCCCACCACCGGAGAGCGGTGATGCCCAAAAAACTAAAAAAAAAAAAAAAAGGATTACTCAAAATTTCAAGTCATAAAATGCCACAACAAGAACTGTCATCAACTTTCTCTCGAAAGTTCTATGAGCAGAGGCTGAGCCCAGGTGGCGTAGTGGTTGTGCGTGGGACTGCGGCCCACTGGAATGGAGGTTCAATTCCAGCAGCTGCTCCACAGGAGCAAAGGCTGAGCCTCCTACTCCCACCACCAGAGGGCAGTGATTGCCCCCCCCCAAAAAAAAAGTTCTATGAGCAGGTCACTGTTTTAGGACAGAGGCGTAAAGTCATTTCTTTAGGACTTCCAATGGCCTCGTGGTGCTTTAAATCTCAATAGGAGTCTGAGGCCCGTTGGCGATGTAGTGGTTGTGCGCGGGACTGCGGCCCACTGGGTTGGAGGTTCAATTCCAGCTCCCAGGAGCAAAGGCTGGGCCTCCTACTCCCACCACCTGAGGGCAGTGATGCCTAAAAATAAATAAATAAATAAAATAGTAAATCTCAATAGGAAACAAATGAGTCCAAGTAGGAATACTGAAAGCAAATGATGACCTTAAGAGTAGGGGGAAGGGGGAACAGTCAATGAGCTCAGATATGACCCAGAAACACTGTTCCAGGCCTCAGCAGCTTCTGTCTTTAACAGATGGAGCCCCCAACAGGAGAAAGGGCATCTCCCAGAGATCGCTGTGAGCTTGTAAGTTGTTCGACTCCTTTCCATCTCTGTCTCCGTCTCCTCCTTCTCCTGCTCCCTCCCTTCCTCTCCACACTGTTGTCGAACTCTAGTCGCTCTCACCCAGACTCTCCCAAGCTCTCTGCTGCCCAGGCAGGTATGTCACCATGGCTGGCTGGGGACGATTCTATCTACAGAGCATCTCCAGGTGCCACGAGGGGATCTTGCTTTTGTGCACTTATGTGAGGTGCTGTTTCCAGAAGGTGCACCTTTCTAGAATGTGCCCAGGGGAGAGGGTGGTGCAAAGTGGCTTTCAGGGGTATCTGGCTGCGCTCACCCCTAGGTCAGAGTGGGGAGATCTGCGTTTTCTGGGGCTGCATCTGGTTGGGGCTGCACCTGGGTAGCCTCAGGGCCCAGACCCTTTGACGTGATCCCCCCTTCCTGCCTCTTGTGGCTACATTACTTTTTTTGGGGGGGGCGGGGGGCATCACTGCTCTCCGGTGGTGGGAGTAGGAGGCCCAGCCCCACTGCTGGAACTGAACTTCTGTCCCAGTGGGCCGCCATCCCGCGCACAACCACTACGCCACCGGGCTCAGTCCTCTAGTTAACTCTTCTACGTTACAGAATAATTAAAAATAAACCAGAGTTAGCAATTGTAAGGAAAACTTGTTAGAAATAGTTGTAATATTCATTTATGCTTACACATTTTTAATAGTTAAACCTCATATGCACTGAGGAGTATTAAACCTACCACATTATTTTATGACATAACTTTGTTTAGCTTTAAAAATTGATGACTTCAAGCAATATGATGCCAGATGTGCTTAATTTAAGAATATTGTCATAAAGGGCTCTAGTGGAAAATATTCGGAAATGAATATGGCAACATGTGTACAAACATGCTTGATATAAATGATGTATTGAATGTTATAAGAGCTACAAGAGGGCTGAGCCCAGGCATAAGTGGTTGAGTGCGGGACTGCAGCCCGCGGGCTTGGCGGTTCAATCCAGCGGCGGCTCTCAGGAGCAGCACTGGGTAGTGCCCACAACCTCCAGAGGCAGGGATGACCACCCCCCTCCCCCGAAAAAAAAGAGCTATAAGAGCCCCCATAAAATAATTGGGGGAAAAAAAGAGAATACACTGAGAGTCAAAATACTTCAAAGTTCTCCCAAGAAAAAATCAAACATTTATTCTACCTTTTAAAGACAAATTCTATGCCAAGGTTACCAATTTCTTCTTTAAAAAAGATTAGGAAAATTTCTTCTTTATGGAAAAATCACACATAAAAATATGAGAACTGATTCGATTTACAAGGATCAATAACCTCCTTCCAGGGGGACGAACAATGGAAAAGTGGGTGGAGGGTGACAGAGGATGATGTTAGATATGAAAATAATAATCTATAACTTATCAAGGGTTCATCAGAGAGGACGGGAGGGGGGAAGTGGGGAGCCGATATCAAGGATTCAAGTAGAAAGAAATATTTTGAAAATGATGATGGCAAAAAAAAAAAGGAAAATGATGATGGCAGCCTATGTGCAAATGTGCTTGACACAATGGAGAATGTATGGATTGTGATAAGAGATGTAAAAGCCCCCAATCAAAGTATTTAATTTTAAAAACTAAAAAAAAAAATAAAAGAATACCGTCGTTTGTTGTTCAGTGCTGTAAAGTGGATGACGACTCGTACTAAAAACCGTCTTTTATCCTAAGGCTTGCAGGACTCTGTGTGTAGGAAGCTCCCGAGTTTGCATGGGATAGCGTCCCCTTGCCTCGGGTTGTACAAATTGGGTTTTGCTCCCTTCTTAGGGCTAACACTCCTGGTCTTAAACCGGGGGCGGGGGGTCCAGTCAACCTCCTGCAGCGCGGATCTTCATTCTAATGCCATCAGAGCTGCCATCCCTCGGGGTGCTTTCCCGGACCAGACCCATTCCAAAGGAAAGCGATGACGTCAGCTTGGTCGCTCTTCAGAGCACGTCATCTCTCTAGAAGTTGGATCTTTCCTTTTTACCGCTGAGCCCCAAACTGGGAGAATCCAAGATGCTAATTGATAGCTTTGAAAAGTCTTGATGTAAAGAACAAAATTTATCGGGAGCAAATATTTAAGCAAATTTCAGAAAAAAGATTCAATGACTCTGTAATGGCATTTTTGGTTTTCCTTAAATTTCAGATAGTGACCTACAATTCCTTAAATGATAAAAATAAATTAAATTTCTTACACGTGCTTAGGCACAAGAAACAAATATAAAAAACATTCTAACAAAACAATTTTGTAAGAGCAAGAATTAACTGTTTAACTTTTTCTCAATAGAATAGATCGAGTTGCTAATCTATGAAAGGAAAGAAAAAAGCCCTTTCCCTCGCCGGTGCCCGGCTAGCTCAGTCGGTAGAGCATGGGACTCTTAATCCCAGGGTCGTGGGTTCGAGCCCCACGTTGGGCGCAAGCTTTTGATTGGAGAAGATTAGTTTTCTCACATATTTGAAAGTTTTGGCATGACTAAGGAGACTTGTTTACATGATTTAAAATATTTTAAGTATTAGCCAGCTTTTTAGGAGAAATACTGTACTACGATTTGCAGACGTTAAACTCCAATCTGCGCTTGCGTACTTGAAGGGCAGGTCCTTTTGCGTCCCTCCCAAGCTCACGCTTCCGCACAAAGAAAGCTAAAAGGCCATTGTTGGGGGTGGAGGCAAGGATTCCGTGTTCCGCGGCAGACTTCTGTCAGAACAAAATTCCGCGGCCCGACTTCGCCTGCTTCTTAAAATTTGCTGGTCCAATGTCAAAGCATCTGGGGGCGCCGGAGGACGCTATGGCCAAAGAAGCCGTTTCTCTCCCCCCTGTTTACTTTCTCAATACCGTGCCAAGTCGAAGGAATACACGTCGAGAAGTATTTCTTTCCGTGCTCGGAATTATACAACTGATCCCGGAACCACACTTGGCCATTATTGGATGGATATTGTTGTTTAAGTGGCGTGGAGCGGGTTCTGACCCGGAGCCCAGAGCGAAGCACTTGGGCCATCCTCACAGTTACGTCGGCGCCCACTGTTGCAGCCTCGGGGTCAGTCCACGGGACCTGCAGTCTGCGGAGTGAAGCTCTGTGCCAGGAGCGCTGTGGAGAACTGTGATGTGTGAAAAGCGGGAGAGGCCATTAGTCTTGATTAGGTTTTCTGTCTCCTTCCTCCTTGGTTGAAAATTAAATGACCTTGCTCACACACTGCCGCGCTGGATGACCCAGTGCAGGATTCTGCTTCTACCTGGATCCCACCCAACATCCTCCCCAGATACCCACCCAATTTTCTCCCCATTTTACCATCAGTTGTTCCCTTCAATGTACAAACAGGCTGATCTTTCTCAATCTTAAAAAAATTGACCCTGTTGTTGGCTTAGTTTCTCCACGTTTTCTGGGGCAGAATCACCACACAAATGCTTACACGCACCACTCCTCTCATCCCATCTCTTCATTTACCTCAGGGGTCTGTAACTTTATTTTTATTAATCATATCATTGGGGGCACTTACAACTCTCACAATTCATACATCTATCAATTGTGTCAAGCACATTTGTACATTTGGTAAGCACATTGCCATCATTTCAAAACATTTTCTTTCTACATGAGCCCTTCAGCTCATCCACATCCTATGAACCATTGATAATTTATTTTTTCATATTTTACCCTGATCGATGTCTCCCTTCATCCACTTTGCCTTTATGTATCCCACTATATGTAGATCATTGTGATCTGTTCTCCTTTTCTACCCCACCTGCCCCTTCCCCTCCAGGTATCCCCATACTCACTATCAGTCCTGAGTTCCCTGTGTGTCCAGCTCTTATCTGTACCGAGTACATGCTCTGGTCTAGCAGGATTTATAAGGCAGAATTGGCCATGATAGCTGGGAGGTGGGGGGGGGGGGGAAGAATGAAAGAACTAGAGGAAAGTTGTAAGTTTCCTCCATGCTATACTGCACCCTAGCTCTCTCTTCCTTATAAAGGTCCACAAACTTTTGAAATGGGTGAGCATGGCCTAGGGAATAACCAGGTGTCTCAGTTAAGTGAACGTTGGAAAGAACCTATTGTAGAAGTTAGAGTTGGCTGTGGGCTGGGTAATACTAGTGGAAGCTTTATAGAGTGGGAACTCACAAAATGTGAGTTCTGCACCGGAGAGCAGTGATGCCCCCCCCCAAAAAAAATGTGAGTTCTGATCTAGATACATTTTCCTGTGGAGAAGGAATATGAAAAAGGCATAAAGATGATAATGGTAACGAAAATAGCATTCATTCATCCTGCAAAAAAAAATTTTTTTTTTTTTGCAAAAGTGTATTTTGTACTGGACGGTGGCCATAAGTGGATGCTCTGCCACAGATAATGGTTTAGTGATGTCAGATGAGTTTCTAACAACATAGAGTTGCTGTGCTGTTGCTGGAGGCCAAATTTTCTCTCTCAACCTACTCAAATCAAGATTGCACTGTATTGTCAACCACTCTGCTGACACTGCTCACATTGAATGCTCAATTCCCAGTCCTAATTTACTTAACCTACCAGATATTATAAAATTGGATATTCCCTCCTGGATATATTTCATTCCTTAGCTTTCTTTTTTTTGAATGCATCATTTTATTGGGGGCTCTTTTTTTTTTAATCCCACTGATTCTTCGATTTCTCTACCTCTTAAATTTTGGGGTGCTCTAGAATTGGGCCCCTGGTCCTCATCTTTGTTCCTTTTACACTTCATCTCATGGCTATTTGCTGGTGACCCCCAGCTTTGTATTTACAGCCTCTCGTCCTTTTTTTTTTTTTTTGGGGGGGGGGGCGTCACTGCCCTTTGGTGGTGGGAGGAGGCCCAACCTTGCTGCTGGATTTGAACCTCCAACCCAGTGGGCTGTAGTGCTGCGCACAACCACTACACCACCGGGACTCAGCCCCTAGCTCTCTTCCTTAAACTTTCAACGTATTTACATTTGGATGTAAATGTCTCAAAGTGAACATATGCAAAATGTAATGTTTGAGGGTTTTTTTTGGCTCGCTCTTTTTTCTCCTCCCCCCCTAGGCTTGCTCTTTTAATACCCCAAAATTTCATCTGTAATACTTTCAGCTCATGCTATACTTGCCTTCTTATCTGTTTGCTTGCTATGGACCTTCCAGTTGATTCTGACAAAGGCCAGAATAGAACAGGCCCCATAGGGTTTCCAAAGCTGTCATTTTAAAAGAAACATATTGCCTCATCTTCCTCCCAGAATGGCTACTGGACTTGAACCTTTCTGACAGATAAGCACAAACACGTTGGAAACATCGTTGTCTCCTGTTTCCCCTTACTATCAGAGTGCCCTCCAATAAGGTTCCTCCTACACTGCCTATGGCAGTCATGTATTCGTGCTATCAATTTCATGATTGGGATTTAGGGGTGGAGTCTGGCCTGCTAATCTGGAGATAGCCAAGGAGGCCTCTGTTTGGGCATGGCTTTCTCCTGAAAATTCTTGGAAGTTTCACAGTATTTCTGAATTGGAGAAGAAAGACTTGACTCTCAATCTCTGGGAGTCAGTCTCCAAGACAACAAACTACTGACAAGATGCAAGCTTCTGAGGAACTGGTGGAGCAGGACTGGAGGATGGAGGACGGAGGACAGAGAAATGGAGAAGCCACACAGCCTTACGCTGATGGAACCAGACCTCTGAAGCTGGACAAGCCATGTGGAGACCCCTGCCCAGTGCTGAGTTGCTTCTACCACCACTGGATGCTGTTGATGGTCACTGACCCATGAAGTGAGGAGCCATGGGGGGACCCCTGCCAGTGCTGGGATGCTTTGACTACATGTGCTTCGTGAGTCAGGAGACTAATATTATAGACTGATATTGGACATATGAGCTAATGTTGGAGTTATGACCTTGGTCTAGACTGAGTTGGGATGCTTTCTCAATGTTCCATTCCTCTTGTATATAAACTTCTCCCTTATATCCATATGAATTTGTTTCTCTAGTCTACCCCGGACTAACACATTGACTGTGTGTAATCATGTGGTTACATTGGACCAATATGGGATTACAAGGACTTCTACAAACACTATCTTGGTGTTTCGAAAACTGGGGCTTGGCTCCAGGTTGCCATGAAGT
>PVJH01034373.1:0-20763 GCA_004026705.1 Nesogale talazaci | reverse complement strand
GACTTGCCGAGTCTCCAAGGGTTTCAGAAATTCTCAAGCTTTGAAAACATACACTGTAAATGGTTCACCTGAAAGGCCGTGCCTATGTTCTCTAGGACCATACACCATACAAGGATGTCTCTTTCCCGCATCATCGCCATCATGGAGTATTGTGTTTTGTTTTGTTTTGTTTTGTTTTGTTTTGTTTTAAGGTCTTGGCCATTTTGCTAGGGGAAAATGATTTCTCCTTGTTTCTGCATCTCTTTGATAATGAAGTTATTGTTCGTTGGTCCGTGGTGTTTCTGATTTTGTGCCTGTGCTTGCCAGTGTACATCCTTTGCTTGTGTTCTTATTGTGGTGGTCTGCCTTTCCTTACTGATTTTTAAAACTTACACCGTTGACTCACTGATACATGCTAGAAGGACCTCCTTAGTGTGTCAGTAATATGTTGATGGGTCTCCTGCAGGAACAAATGAAAATATCAAACCCTTTAGGAAAGTGCTGCTCTTAAAAAGTTGATTCTTGGGTCATTATCAGTGTGGCCTTTACTACACAAAGAAAGTGGACATTCTCCTTCTCAGCCTTTTATGAGCAGAACAAAAACACAAATTTGTGAGGATTCTCTGAAATGCAAATGACGATTTCTACTCTTTAAGGAGGTTTTTTACATTTTGCTGATACTGTCCAGTATTGTGGCATACCATAGAGCAGCTTGTTGCATTGTTACACATACTGAAGCTTGTGTGGAAGGGAATTTTATCCTTCCTGGGACTCTCTAAGTTTCTTAATTCTTAAATCATTGCCTAAAAGAACATCAACTGCACAAAATTTGAGATGGAGAAAATGACATGCCAAAGCATCATGCTTCCCGAGAAATCCCATAATGCTGAAAAGAAAAAGATTGTCACCGTGAAAGGATCTGAATGCTATCAAGTTTTAGTTCAGTTATGAAAATACAAGTTTGGAGAGCATCTGCTTCTATTTTTACAGGAACCCTTGACCCTAGTTCACCATACACCATGGTCTCGCCAAGTGGACGAGCGGGGAACTGGCCAGGGTCTCCTCAAGTGTCTGGCCCCTCACCAGCCACACGCATGCCTGGAATGTCACCAGCTAACCCATCTTTGCATTCTCCAGTTCCAGATGTTTCTCATTCCCCTCGAGCTGGAACCAGTAAGTGTTGTCAACTTTCTATGTTCCTTTTTTGTGTTTGTTGGTTTTTATAACCCACAGGTGACCTATTTATGTTACTCCATCCTTCCATTTGAAAGCCATGACCTAGAATTTGAGTGGGGCAACTTAGTAGCCCAAACTTTTATCCAGTTAGTAAATTGGTTAGTTCTAGTTCATTTGCCAAGTCGAGCAAAAGTCAAAAAAAGAGAATGCCTTCTCTGCAGCTCTAAGCCAATGAGCTCCAAGACCTCTACTCACATTTTGCAGTCATCCTGGACCTGGAAGGACACCCACAGAGGTGAAGACTTGTATCAGTATACAAGTTAGGTCGCATTTCTTCGCTTTCTCTTTGAGACTTTTAGTGGTTTAAAATCATGGTTATGGGGGCTGAGCCCCGGTGGCGTAGTGGTTGTGCGCGGGACTGCAGCCCACTGGGACGGAGGTTCAATTCCAGCAGTGGGGCTGGGCCTCCTACTCCCACCACCGGAGAGCAGTTCTGCCCCCCCCCCCCACCAAAAAAAAAAGTTAAAATAAAATCATGGTTATGTATTAAATTAGTCCACAGTTCTGCAGGTTGGAAAGTGGGGCTGGGCGCACCTAGACCCAGCTCTGCCGGACCCACTTGCGTGTCTTTAGTCAGCCGCTAGGTTGGCAAGACAACCTCAGCTTGAAGGACTTCGCTCTGCTCCATCCGTACTTTATCCCACTAGTCCAGGCTTGTTCTCAACAACAGCGTTCCGAGGGAGTGGGTGGAAACTCAGGCTGGCAACTGCTACATAGTCACATTCATGGTATTCCGTTACCCAAAGCAAGTTATAAGGCCAACCCTTATTCCAGTTAGAGAAATAAAACTCTTGTCTCTTGAAGGGTGTCTGTAAAATTATCTTTCAAGAGGCATGAATGAAGGAAATTGTGGCTGTGTTTTGTTTAGCAGTGACATAGCAGTGGGCTGCTCTCTGTAGAGGCAGCAGTTAGTTCGAAACCATTAGTCACTCCAGAGAAAGGTGAGACTTTGCACTCAAGTAGAGATTTACAGCCTTGGAAGCCCGCTGGGGCAGTTCTACCCTGTCCTACAGGGTCATTATGAGTCGGAATCGACTTGCCGGCCAGTAAGTTTGGCTCGGAGTTGTTGAAGAGTCCACCACAAGGTTTCACTAAAATCGCACAGAGGGATTCACATGCAGAAAGATTTTTAGTAAAAGCAACACAGAAACCTTTGAGATACTCTTGTGTTTTGCTAATGAAAGGAATATACACTGTCTTTCTCCTCAAGGTTCCCAAACGATGCCAACAAACATGCCTCCGCCCCGCAAACTCCCTCAGCGCTCCTGGGCAGCATCTATCCCGACCATCCTCACACACAGTGCCTTGAACATTTTACTGCTGCCCTCTCCAACACCAGGCCTCGTCCCTGGCCTGGCGGGGAGTTACCTGTGTTCGCCACTTGAGAGATTCCTTGGATCAGTTATCATGAGGCGACACCTCCAAAGGATTATTCAACAAGAAACGGTATGTCTCCTTCCTTCCTCAGTGGTGATTTCAAAGGCGGAGAGTGATGTCTTGCAAAGTAGTATTGGAAACGGGAATGACATCTCCTCGTTACTTTGTTTGGATTCTGATTTTCACCTTACCCTAACATGAAAATCGAGCTCTATTTGTTTTTCCATTCTCATAATAGCATGCTTGTATAATGTGTACTGTGCTGTGGCTTCCATGGGATGTGGCTAGCATGGACTTTGAGACAGGATGCTGTGATAACATGTAACATGTGCAGTCCAGATCTGGGCTCCCAGACAGACACCAGCCTCTGAGTAGCTGTTTATCCTCTGGAATGTTTTGCAGACAGATACACTTGGGATCTCTGTTGGTCTACAATTATTTGTGATCATAAAACTGTAAAGCCCTTATAGAAAAAGATTTCTAACCCATCCTGTTGTGATGCCTTTAAATGGTACTTCTGAGGTCTGATAGAGAGTACTAGTTCTAGAGTCAGGTTGCTTGGACTTACAGCCAGGTCACACATAGCACCTGCCAGTATGGCCTTTCTCTATCCCCTCACCCCGACTGTCTTCCCTTGCTTTCATCATTTTTCGGCCATCCTCCATCTTATATACCACCTTCCCCATCACCCAAGTGAACATGCCTACCCTGTAGCCCCTGACTTCCCCTGCTACCCCTCGTAACCATCAAAGAATGTTTCTTTCTTTCTTTTTTTTTTTTTGGGGGGGGGAGGGCATCACTGCTCTCCAGTGGTGGGAGTAGGAGGCCCAGCCCCACTGCTGGAATTGAACCTCCATCCCAGTGGGCCGCAGTCCCGCGCACAACCACTACGCCACCGGGGCTCAACCAACAAAGAATGTTTCTTTTAGTGTGAATAGACCCACAATAGAGGTCTTGTGGTATTTGTCCTCAATTTCACTCAGCAGAAGGTCCTCTAGGTTCATCCATGGCATGAGGTTCATCATCATTCTTAAGTGATCTACAATAATCCATTGTGTGTATGGACCAAGGCTTATTTATCTGTTCTTCCACTGGACTGGACATTGAGAATGTTTTCCATCATTTTGTAATTATGAGTCATGTAGTGATGAATGGGGTGAGGGTGTTTGTATAACAGCTTTGATTTCTCAAGGAAATACACACACACACACACACACATATCCTTATATATTTATATCTATATCCATCCAGTAGAGAGAGTACTGGGTCATCTGGTGTGTTAGTCCTGGAAGACTAGAGAAACAAATACATAGACTCGCATACGGATATAAGGGAATGGTTTATATACAAAAGGAATGGAACACTGGGAAAGCATCTCAACCCAGTCCAGTTCAAAGTCATAAGTCCGATATTAGCCCATATGTCTGATACCAGTCTATAACGTCTCCTTCCGACTCACGAAGTCACAGGTCAGTGGGTGCAGAGTGTCAGCGCTGGCAGGGGTCTCCCCGTGGCTCCTCGCTTCCAGGGCTCAGGGTTCATCAACAGCATCAGTGGTGGCAGAAGCAACTCATCACTAGCAGGGGTCTCCACATGGCCTTTCCAGCTTCAGAGGTCTGGCTCCATCAGGGCAAAGCCATGTGGCTTCTCCTCCGGCTCCCCGGATGCTGCCGCCTTGTCTTGTCCGTGATTCATCATCTCTGAGGCTAACTCCCAACAACTGGGGAAGATAGCTTCTCATCTTCATGAGGGAAATATCACAAGATTTCCCAGAAGTCTCAGGAGAAACCATGCCCACACGGAGGCCTCATTGGCTACTCAATGGCTATCTCCAGATAAACAGACTAGACTCCACCCCTACATTTCAATCATAAAATTAGCATAAGCACATGACTGCCACATCTGCTATTACTATTCCCTCCTTTTGGAGAAAATCATTGGATAGATTTCTTCGCCTTTCACATATTAAGTATCTACCCAGCTGACAGTGTAGACAGTTGAGAGGTTTCATACAAAGCCCCTGGAATAATGCCTTGGCAGTTAATATATATTATTTGTAAATATATATTATTTGTAACTATTATTTTTGGGAGGGGGGTATCACTGCCTGCTGGTGGTTGTGGGAGCTACCCAGTCTTGCTCCCGGAGAGCTGCTGCTGGATTTGAAGTGCCAAGCCAATGGGCTGCAGCCCCGCACTCAACCACTACACCACCGGGGCTCAGCCCAGTAACTATTACTAATGTCTGAAATATCTACCATAAGGTACAGCACTAAGCCATCTTAAAAACCTTTACATTCATATTTAGGAGGCTGGGGTGGGGATTTAAAAATAGATCAAATAAAGTTTTATGGGACCACAGCCATGCCCATTCATTTACATATTGTCTGACTTCTTTAGTGTTACAATATCAGTGACAGTTGGGTTTGTATAATATTCAATAGGTGGCTACACACACATATACACACACACAGCTTCCCATCCATTGCACTCTAGATTAGGGGTCCTATCTAGAGGTAACATTTTGTAATTGTATTGTTTTCTTCTTTTTTTTTCTTTCTCTTATTTTTTTCAATGATTTTATTGGAAATTGTATTTTTTCTTAGGCATCACTGCCCTCTGGTGGTGGGAGTAGGAGGCCCAGCCTTTGCTCCTGTGAGCTGGAATTGAACCTCTATCCCAGTGGGCCGCAGTCCCGTGTATAACCACTACGCCACCGGGGCTCAGCCCCGGAAATTGTATTTTTTTTAAGGTGCCCTGGTGACATAATAGTTACATGTTGTGCTGCTACCCACAAAGCCCAGCAGTTCAAAACCACCACCCCCACCAAGAAATATAGTTTTCTACTCCTTTAAAGAGTTGGTCTCGGGCTGAGCCCCGGTGGCGTAGTGGTTGCGCGGGACTGCGGCCCACTGGGATGGAGGTTCGATTCCAGCTCCCAGGAGCAAAGGTTGGGCCTCCTACTCCCACCACCGGGGCAGTGATGCCAAAAAATAAAAAAATAAAGAGTTGGTCTCAGATACTCACAGGTAGGCTATGAGTCAGAACTGACTCAATGGTAGTGAGTTTGGCCATTTTGGAAAACTTTTGGCATCTACAAAAATAGAAATTAGTGAACCTTCAACAGCTGACTCAGACTAATTACTTCTATCTGAAGAAATGGCAAGGGGGCCATATTTGACCTCTGGTTTCCCTTTTGCCATAAGGGTGGGGTCAGACAAACCTTCACTCACCATCTTTTTTCACCTCATTCTTACACCAACTGTTCCTCCCATACCACCTTTCTGCTGTGTCAGAGAGTTCATTGCAGTGGCCACACAGAACTCAAACAAAATTCACAATTAAGAGGGCCTATTGAGAGAATAACAGGTTGTCAAAAGCTAGGACCAGTAATCAGTAAAGACACAGTCCTTAATTTGTTCATAGCAACATCTCAGCCAGAAGCGAAGTCTCTCTGTGGGCCAGGAAGCCAGCCTGCTGCTGTGCTTCAGCTTCTCAGTGCTACTCCTCCACCTTGTCCCATGGTCTCCATCCACAGCCTCTGGTGGCCCCGGTCTCAGCCTCCACCACTGCAGATCGAAATTCCGAACATGCTCCACTGGTGGCTCCTCTTCTAATGATCCTGAGGTTTCTCTCTGTTCGTGCCAAGAAGATTCATCCTTACAGCCAATTGAGTGGCAGCTAAAACTGACCAATTCCCTCTATTGGTGTTATATACACTCTGTTTGCATACCCTTAACCCATTCATTTGGTGGGAGTTAGAAAGACATAGATAGAAGGGCCATTTTTGGGGGGGGGGCGGGGCATCACTGCCCTCAAGTGGTGGGAGTAGGAGGCCCAGCCTTTGCTCCCTGGAGCTGGAATCGAACCTCCATCCCAGTGGGCCGCAGTCCCGCGCACAAACACTACGCCACCGGGGCTCAACCAGAAGGGCCATTTTAAGAGATTTCCCTCCACCACATTATTTCACAGCATGTTTGGCACAGCATTATCATTCCATTCATTAGGATTTTTCTATGTAATTCTAAAAGGTAAAAATTCTTTTAAAAAAGTAACCCTTTGCGGGCTGAGCCCCGGTGGCGTAGTGGTTGTGCACGGGACTGCGGCCCACTGGGACGGAGGTTCAATTCCAGCAGTGGGGCTGGGCCTCCTACTCCCACCACTAGAGAGCAGTGATGCCCCCCCCCCAAAAAAAAAAGTAACCCTTTGGACTGAGCCCCAGTGGCGTAAGTGGTTGAGTGCAGAACTGTAGCCCACGGGCTTGGCGGTTCAAATCCAGCAGCGGCTCTCAGGAGCAGCACTGCGTAGTGCCCACGACCACCAGAGGCAGTGATGCCTACAAAAAAAAAAAAAGTAACCCTTTTACATTACTATTATCATACCCAAAACAGAAAAGTGACAAGGTAGGAAGTTAGTGTCCAGATTTCCTCCATCGTCTCATTGGTTACAGTCTGAATCAGATGCCAAATACATACCTTAAAAAGAGTAAATTCTCAGGGTCTTAACTACGGCATTTAGTTCATCTGTGTTGTTGCTTTGCAAGGATCCTGCGTGAGCACCCTGATATTTTCCCAGCTAGCTCCAGATAATGTTGGATTGCCTCTTTTTCTAGAGGGAATGTGAGCTGTGATTAATGCTTGGTGCCAAGTGGTTTGTCTGCTTTGAGGCTGGTGTCAGTTTTATTATTTTCCTTTGGAGCCCATTTCCTCAGTAACATTTTCTTTTCTTCTTTGTCATATGTATTCACTTCATGATCCTCCTGTTTTCCAGCTACAGCTGATAAATTCCAATGAACCAGGTGTGATCATGTTTAAGACTGATGCACTGAAATGCAGAGTAGCCCTTAGCCCCAAAACCAACCAGACACTTCAGCTGAAAGTGACGCCTGAAAATGCAGGGCAGTGGAAACCGGATGAACTTCAAGTTTTGGAGAAGTTCTTTGAAACCAGGGTATGCAACTAATGCTATGTAAGTTTAATGTCATTAAGGAGACAGAAGAACCTAAGTAGAATGAAGAGTGATGATGTATTTTTCTCTCTGTGTAGGTTGCAGGACCACCATTTAAAGCCAATACGTTAATAGCCTTCACCAAGCTGTTAGGAGCGCCTACACACATCCTCAGAGACTGTGTGCACATTATGAAACTAGAGCTGGTAAGTGACCGAGACAGCTGCTCGTTCATAGAAAGACTGGTTTGAACAGGTTGGTGTTGGGGGGCGCAGTGAGTGGGTATTGGTTTTCATCCACTTCCACTTCCGTTTTTTTTTTTTTTTCTTAAATTCTTCTGTTTTTTACCCTTCACTTCTGTTTGTCTTTGAATGGGTAACATTATTATGTTGCAACTCTAGTTTAGAAAAACAAGATGGTACTGTAAAAGTGTTCCCAACCTTCCCTGGCCCCCACCACACCACACAGAATGGGTACATGCTAAACAGCAACTGGTTGTACCTTTATACAGCTAGTGTGTGATGAAATAACATTCTGTACATCTTGTTCTGTGTATTTTCAATTGTTTCTTATAAACTATATCACACGTTTATAAAAAACATAACATTTGTGTTAGTAAAGAATAGTAAAACACACTTATCTTTCCACCACCAAGCTAAAGCATTATCATTCCCAGCCCAAAAGGGAATTGTGTGTCCATTAATCCCGGGATTTTCTTTATCATTTTAACACTTATGGACACTGTCTAAGCAATATATTGCTTTATATTTTTCAAATTTGGGATTTTTAGATTAGTAATAACATACCAAACTCTTTTTAGGAGTTGTTCTTTTTTTTAAAGCCACTTGTGTTGAAAGCTCATCTTTCATCCCAGTGTCTATAATTTATTCATTTTCACAGTGCTACAGCATTCCCTCAGCCCTGGTAGCGTAGTAGGTTACGACACTAGGTCAGCAGTTTGAAGCAACCAGCCTTCCTTGGGAGGAGACAAGGCTTTTTACTGCCATAAAGAGTACAGTGTCGACTGCAGCCCAGTGGGATGGAGGTTCAATTCCAGCTCCACGGAGCAAAGGCTGGGCCTCCTATTCCCACCACCAGAGGGCAGTGATGCCCCAAAAACCAAAACAAAACAAAAAAAGAGTAGCGTCTGAAACCCACAAGGGCAGCTCTAAGCCATTATTAGGAGTCAAAATCAACTTGATGGCAACGAGTTTGTATAGCATTCCATATCATGGCCATTATCGTCTTCTATATTAACAACCTTACACATGTACTATCTAATTCTCAACCCTGTGAATAAATACTCATTTCAGCACGTCTTAAAGGAGGAGGAGGCTACAGTTAAGAACATGTGATTTGATTGCTGTATATACTCGTTTATAAGCCGAGTTTTTTTCAGCACATTTTTAATGCTGTTTTTGTGGTAAAATTTGGTGTCTCGGCTGATACGTGGGTTGGTTTATACTCAAGTATCTACGGTAGCAAACACTGATGTATTTACCAAGCTCTTGTACCAATTTGAGCCTGGTGGTTTGGTGGATTACGCCCTGGGCTGCTAGCCACAAAATCAACAGATTGAACCCACCAGCTGCCCCTTGGGAAAACAAGACTTTTTGCTCCTGTAAAGCCTTGGAAACCCATCAGGGCAGTTCTGTGTCCTACAGGGTCGCAATGAGTCAGAATTGGCTCGCTGGCACTGAGAGTATACCACTTCCACCTGCATTCCAATATTTAGCAATGGTTACTATTGGCAACCCTGCCCCCTTTAAATCTTTTCACATTTAACCATTTCATATTAAGTGGTTCTTTTCCTCTCTTATGTGGATGAGCGATTGTGGCACGACTCCTATGGCCACCCTTTCTCAACCCTGCAGTGCTGCATTCTTTCTCTCCAGTCTCCACGTTTACAGGGCTATCCTGTCCCCCTGACAGACTGCCTTGTCCTGTGTCCTCACTCCACTCAGTCACACTGCCTTACTGTAGCTTGTTCATAAGCCCTTTTCTGTCTTAAGGTCTTGTGCATCTTTTGTCAGCTTTATTTCTGGATTCTTGATTTGGGGCTGAGGGTTGATATGGTAAATGATCTTTTCTGCATTGCCTATTTTTTGATTCTTTGATGCTTATACCTAGAAATGTAAGTAAACTTAGCTCTAGCAACCTTACTGAGTCTTTGTGATTATTTTCTCATGGACTGTGTTCTCTAAGTGTGGGGTCAATACCATCCCACCAAAGAAATGTCCTCTCTCTCATTGAAATGTTTTTGTCTATTAGCTATGTATGAATTTTTATTTATTTGCTCCCACCTAAATTTTAAATGTTTGACTGGTCTTATTAGTATTAGGGTTCATTTTAAGTGACAGCATCCCCGAATACCCATGACTTAAACAAGCTAGGAATTTATTTCGCTCTCATGTCAAAGCCCCAGGGTAGAGGATCCAGGGCCCTTCTGTTGAACCACCTATTAAAGGATCTAAGCTCTCTCTAGCTTGACCCCCTACTATGTAATTACTTGTCGTTTCAAATTCAGCCAGCTGAATTGAACCAGCTCCAGTCAGCATTCTAGAGCATAGGAAGGAATGAAGGAAGACGCAACCCTTCGCCATTATGGACAGGTCCAGGCCATACTTCACATACCTCTTTGGTCAGAATGTGGCCAGGTCTCACTGCCAGAATTGTTTATTCAGAGTTCCCATGTGGTCCACTAGAACTCAGGGGTCACAACATGTGGCTTCTGCTCTGATAGGAAACATTGTTTTTATCCAGAGAAACAGATTCCAGTTAGCAAAGGAATTAATATTTTTTGTGGTTCTAAAAGGCTCTATTGGATGTAGTTAAACACAGTGGCTCATTTGTGGAGGAAGTTGGAAGAGGGACTTGGAGTCTATATGATACCAGTTAAGAAAGGCCTTGAATGGCAGGTAGATTGATGGTTCTTCTGTGGGGCAGGGGACAGCATGTGTCACAGAATGGCACTGAACATTGTGAGCTAACACAGTCAGGGTCTAATATAAGTGTCTGGCGGTGGTATAAAGCTGCATGGGCGAAGGAACTATTAGAGGTGGTGAAGCCCTCGGCTCCGGGGGCATTGCGAAAATTGAGAGGCAGTGACACTGGAAGTAAAAGCCATTGGCCTTAGGAACAAATTCCCTGGAAGAAGAGGAACGTGTTAACTTAATCCAGAGCTGACCTTTCACTTCATGTATACATTGCTTGGGGTGGGGAGAGTGTCAGTTCATGATTTTGTGTTGTGTGAATTAGGTGTGGAATGAAATTCTAACCTCTGAGAATCTGACACTATAATTTTAAAAGTTAACTGGACTTCATGGTGTTTTTCCCCTTTGAAACAGTTCCCTGACCAAGCAACACAGCTCAAGTGGAATGTTCAGTTTTGCCTGACGATCCCACCCAGTGCGCCTCCCATAGCACCTCCGGGGACTCCAGCGGTGGTGCTGAAATCCAAAATGCTGTTTTTTGTAAGTACCACCCAGGGTGTGTAAGCCTTGCAAGACCGGGAGAGCAACTTTTGGATAACTGCATACGTTCTCACCCCTGCCCAATTCCTTGCAGTGTTAGTTTCCATTTCAGGTAATCCTGGCTCCTTTGGTGACAGGAAATGTCTTAAGCTAGCTAACTGTGCGCAACCCCTTTGCATTTGAACCGCAGTAGCAACATGCTGGCTTACCACTTTCCATGCTCATTTCCTTTTCTTTTGCCAGTTGTATCTTCATCTGAAGAGACAGAAAGGAGAATGGCTTTTTAGATGTTTTCTTTTCCTAACTATGTTTTTCTCTTTTGTCTGTACTGTATGCCCACAGCTTCAGTTGACGCAGAAGACGTCGGGACCTCCACAAGAGCCTGTTAGTATTATAGTTCCCATCATCTACGACATGGCTTCGGGTACTACCCAGCAGGCAGACATCCCCAGACAGCAGAACTCTTCTGTTGCTGCTCCCATGATGGTCAGCAACATTCTAAAGAGGTTTGCAGAGATGAATCCACCACGACAAGGTACATGACCAGTAGATGCTATTCTATTGCATATATGTTATCAAAGTTCTTTTGAGAGATACCCCCCCACACACCTTGCTCCACCCCTTTTCCCCTGCCCTCCTCCCCAATCTTAGGACTAGAACTCTGGTTGCTGTGACCCCTTCTTAATGTCTGCCTGTCGCTCTCTTCCTTTCTCGCTCACTTTTCAGTTTTGTCCATTTCTCTGCTGCCTGGACTTTTCTTTTTGTTAGTGATTTACTCTCGAGATTGACCCAGTTGCTAATGCCAGAAGCTTGTATTTCTAGCACCCGTTGCCATGAAGCCCTAGATTAGGATGATAAAACTTTGCCATGGCTGTGACTTCCCACCCTCCTATCGATAACCTGCCACTCTGTACATCATGAAGTTGAAATGCATGTTGATTTCTCATATTTTCATGGTTCAGTCATGAAAAGAATACTCGCATAAAAAGTTCTGTATCTAAATGTTTTGTGAAGAATAAAAGCTGATACAAATGGCATCATTGCTTTTTGGGCTTCTTAATATAAGTGTCAGGCGGGTGCCAAGGACACTTTTCACCAAGTGCACAAGGAAAGGCCCCAAGCTGGACATTTTCGAAGCACCCACAGAGCGTGTCTGGAAAACTGGACAAGGTCCCTTCAATACTAATGAAGTAGCATGTGCTTAACACGTAACTCCTGGCAGCGCTCAACTTTGGTTGCATAACATAAAGGTCAGCAGGGAGCCCCTCTCATCCGTTTTGCCTATTGCTCCTGTCGAGAACATTACTGGAATTGTGAGAACATTACTGGAATTGTGTTCATTACGTCCAGTATTAAGAAAGCTATGCAACTTTTGGCTCAGTAGTTTGACAAATAGTACATTTTGAAATGAGGGAAAGTTGTTCTCTGAAACATTTCTAATTACCCCAATGTCAAAATTCTACTCCAAGCGCAGGGATCGGGCCATGTCCCTGTTTAAGTGGTTTCCCCATATTATACACCGAGGTGAGTTCCCCCCAGACATAGTCAACAGAGATGACACTGGGCAGTAGAGAAGGGAATGCTTCTTCTGTTGTAATCCTTCTACGCCTTACAATTTCCTGCTTTTATCCTGTGACTTAACTCTTCTTCCAGCTCCAACTAGATCCTCAAAATAGCAAGCAGTCCAATAGAACTTGGATAATAAACACCTTCCCTTATTCCTTCACAAGCAGATGACTCCCACAGTGATGTCTTGGGAGATGTCAAATGAAAGAAAAGAAAAATAATATCTTGATCCTACTGGGATCAAGCAAGCACTTCTACCCCGCAGCAATTAAAAGACATGATTTTGAAAGAATTTCTTCTTTGACTTAAAAAAAAGTGTGGGACTGTTTGAGAAGTGGTTTTCTTTTTTTTTCCTTTGCTTTTTACCTTAAGCTGGGCCGATCTCTGGGTTTCCTTTTCTTTCTGTGCCGTAATTTTCCTGTGAATGGCGAGGAGGTGGCAGTAATTTGTACACGGTGTCACTGCACATCCTGGCCTTTGCCCGGAAGGCCATTGTTCACACGTAGTCTTCTAGGTCATCTCTCGCTTTCAGCACTGTGGTGCTCTCCACACTCTAGTGAAGGAATCCAATAGGTTTGTTTTTAGTATTAAAATGTTTGTGATACTTAGAAGTGAGAGGCAGGGTATTTGGTGTCTTGAGTTAAAGGGGAATCTGGAGGCTGGATCATTGGCCATCCCACCCCTCCACCCCCCCACCAAATCTTGTATTTTGGCTTGTCGCTGTGCCACATTTCACCCTCCTTCCTCTCCTCCCAAACCTGTCACCTCTCCCTCCCCATGAAGTGCTTTTAAGAAAATATTTTTTTTAACTTAATTGACTTTAATGCTGAATGCCAGAAATTGACCATTGCCTTGGAATTGGGGAGAAAAATTCCCACACAAGTCACAGACCTGCACTGTCCAATATGCGAGCTGTCAGCCGCTTGTAAATTACTTATATTTACCGGTAACTAAACTATAAATTTCCTTTCCTCAGTCACTAGCTAAGTTACAAGTGCTCAGGAGCCACGGCACCAATCTAGATGTTACCATCATCGGTTGGTCATTGGCTTCTATTGGACATCAAAAGACGCATCTCACTGAAGATGTAACCAGATCTATCTGTTACATTCAAATCCGTGAGCAAGTTGTCAGTAGCCTTTATGAGCCCACTCAACTGTCCAAAGACTCATGCAGTATTTTATTTCTATAGAGAAGCTGTAGGCAAATCTCCCCCAAAACCTGGGAACTGCCACGATTTCCTCATAATAAACCGAAACCCAAACCAAATACCACCTGATCCCTAACACCACAGCCAAGTCCACTATAATTTGGGCAATTAAAATTTGTCTTTTATTTGGATCTTAATTACCCCACCCCCCACCAGTATGTTAACATCATCTTTCCTGTATTGCGAATAGCTAATGACCATTTTTCTCTGTTGCAGGTGAATGCACAATATTTGCAGCTGTTCGTGATTTAATGGCTAATCTTACACTGCCCCCTGGTGGGCGTCAATAAACACTATTGTTTTTAAACCAGGAAGGCTGACAAATGAGATACAAACAACAAAGTAAATAAATAAATTTGAACTCAGCCTTCATTTTAAAAAAGACAAAGGACTTTTTGACTTTTAAGAGCTAAAAATTCTAAACTGGCAAAAAAAATTTTTTCAGGGTGCACTTCTTTCATCAAAAAGATCATCAATCTTTTGTATAGTTCACTTGTACAGTGTGTTTAAATGGAACACATTTCCAAGTAGGTAATACATCCGTATCCACTTGCCAGTGATAGATTTAATATTGTTTTCTACTATAAAGTTATGAAATGCCAAACTTGTTTATTTAATTGTTTTCTTATGTTTTGGATGTAATAGTCCTCCTTTTGGTTTTTTTTTGTTTTGTTTTGTTTTGAAGGCAGGTCTGTCATTTTTGAATACTGTAAAACTGTGATAAACTTTATATTGAAGCTGTATTTTAATATGACCGCTTTGAATCCTTACATGAAAATGTTCTGGGGGTTGTTATAAACAGATCCCATAGAAGCAATATTTAATAAAATCTAGGTTTAAAAAACAAACACTAATGCCAATGGCAAAAACCAAGGACACTCGTGTGTGTGTATCAGCTCCCTAAACTTTTCCGAGCCTCCCTTCATCTTTAACCTGGTGAGGCCAATAATTCACTTCTAACGACATAGGTCTGAAATTTGACCAAAAACATCTGCTTCTTTATTTCAAGGTAATTTCTCTTCTTCCCCACTCCTAACCTGACTGCTGGTTGACATTTAGCACTTTGGTGGTCCTTTCAGTGTAGGATTTGGGGGGAAAGGAGACCCTCTAGGCTTGGCAAAGAGCCAGTAAAAGACCCCCATTGACCACGAACCCTACATATTGCCATCCTTCTCATCGGTTGGAGGTGTGGAATCTTTTGTGTGATGAGGCCAGTTCCGTTTACAAGATAATTCTGCTTATAACATTGATGCTTCTGCCCTTGCATGAAATTTCTGTAATGTTGCCTTTTCTTGCTTAACTCCCCCGCCCCCCCCCCCAACTCCAAAATTGGAGTTGTTGTAAGCAATCTCAGTTTAATTCTTTGTCAGCCCCAAAGAGAATGCTTTGCTTGCAAAAGACCTGGTCCAGTCCCCACATTATCAAGACTCAAGAGCCAGGGCCAAGGCTGGGTATGTGTCCAGTGGCATTTGTGGCACTGACCTATCTCAACAGTATTTTAATTTGGAGCGCTGTGTTCTCTCCCCCCCCTTGGTTAGGGACTTTGTAAGCTTCAGAGAACATGATCTGAAGCAAAGGTCTTCTGGGGATTTGACATTATTGGGAAAGTTTGAAAATGGTAATATCGTGCTGAGTTATCTATCTGGTTGCTATAATACTGGCTGTCCATTAAATCAGCTATTTTGTCTAAACCTACTTTAATTGAGCTTCTGTAAATACCAACCGCCACATTCTAGTATCGAGCATCTCACTGCAGCTACATCCTATCTGTTCTAAACTTTGCTTGGCTCTCCATTTTCGGCCAGAGTTCAGGCCGTCTTTGCCTTTCTTCTGTGTCTTAGTTCTGCTTTTGTCTCCTGTTTCTCACCCCACTCTGTCACTGGCGAGCAGATGGCAGGACTTTGCCCCTTCCTTCAGCTGACCTCATGGCCTTCTATTTTCCGCTCTCCTTACAGTGACATTAACATCAGTTTGGCAATCGAAGATGTCTTTATCAAGGACCAGCCCTTTTTCTATTTGGTGTTGAGTCCTCTCTTTCATGTAGAAATCTACATGTATATACAAGAAGTGTATTTTTATCTGCAGGATAGTATTGTTTCACATAATTCTATTAATAGAGTTAACTTTTCAGCTATTTTCCCTTTTTGGTGTGGTTTGGAAATGTTCATTTCAATTTTTAGAACATGATGCATTCTATGGACAACTTCCCTCTTAATTATAAAACTCTGCTGAATGCATTGTGAAATCACAAGTAAAATAGGATTCAGTGAACAGAATTTGCTCTCGATGCTAATTAAAAGTAAACCCATGAATTTGAATTTTGCTGTCATGCTTAGTACTTGGAATTGGTATGTACCTTATTAAAGCTTGGCAACATTTAGCGTTTCGATCTTAGATTTCATCACAAAATCATGCCGTTTGCCTCTTTTATTATTCAGATTCAATCAAAGGGATTGGGTGCCCAGAGTGATTTTTTTCTAATAGGTGATTTGGGTCTTTCAGGTGTTTTCAATTTGATTTGAGTACTGTCAGTAATAATAACAATAATATAAAAAAATTTTCCCCAAGTTTCAGAGAACTACCAACTCTCTCTAGTTAATTTTTATGAAGATGCTTTGACTAGAAGTCTGGTTTAGGACTAGTTTAACCTTGGAACCAGAAATTGGGCCTGATTTGTCATCTTTACCCCTCCACCTGCATACATAACGATTTCAGATGGTGGAGAAATACTTTAGACTTAGCAGAGAGGAACGTGATGCTAACTTTAACAACATATCAATGGAAGGTTATTAATAATGGCTGAACCTTATGGTTTCAAAACTGAGTGAGCTAAGTGCAGTACTTGCTCCGAGTTGTCTAAAAATTGCGCCAACTCCAACTAGCCAGCAATTGGTTAAAATACCTTGCCCTGGAATATAATTGATTTTATTTACCCCAAACCACCAAAGCTCGTGCCATGGAGCCCATGCGGACTCGTAGCAGCCCTGTAGGACAGGGTAAAACTGCCCCTGCGAGTCTCCAAGACTCTTTACAGGAGTAGGTGCTCCACCTGCCCCCTACGGAGCTGCTGGTGGGTTTGAACTGTTGAACTTGAACTTAGCGGCCCAGTGCGCAATTCTAAGTACTTTTAAGTGTTTACTTAAATCTCACAACTCTGAGCTGGGGATTAGTGTACTCCCTTGACACGAATAAAATGGAGGCCCAGGGAAATGCTGGAAGGGACATGCTTACAATCAAGCAAAGCTATAAAAAGGCCTTCCAAGAGATTTAGGAACAAACAGAAAAAAATAAGTTTCAAGTCCAGAACTGTATGGCGGCCAGCCAAAGAATCAGGGGCGTGGCCTTTTGGACTCCACTACATGCTAACGCTTTCTCCAAGCTCGAGAGGCAGCGAGGCACTACAACACGAGCATAAAGTAATTGTCTAACCTTTGCCCGATGCTTCAAGGTCATAGTGAGAGAAGCCCTCCGTGGCGCTAGAGTGGAGGGGTGATGTGTTGTCCTGCTACCTCTGCTACCCCTCCCGCACACGGAAGTTTGTGAGCTTCCTCAGCGTGGCACACCACACCTATATATTAGGTACCCGGTACAGGCAGCCTGTGGGCGTGTCCCTGAAGCCCCAGTGCCATCCAATTCATCTGGATTTAAGGAACCACTTAACTGAGGTTTCTAGAAATGTGATAGTCAAAGAAAGTAATTCAATCTAGGGGCCTTGAACGTTTACGTCCCTGGGATAAAATGGGCGCCCGGACATGAGACGGTGTTAAGATGGGGCGGGGCAGGAAAGTGAAAGTTTCCGGTATGGGCTGGTCCCTCTGCTGCTGCTCAGTCTAGGGCAGAGCGGGCTGCCGGAGAGGCGGCGCAGCCGAGCCCATCGGACCCGCCCTGGGCCCCACGTGAGCGAAGCCGCACAGCTCTCCCTGCCGCTCCGGCGCTCACGTGATCACCCGTGGGGACAGCCGCCGTGGGGCGGGGCCGCGCCGCCGCAGAAACACCGCTCCCAGGCCGGCGCGCCTGCGCACTGCCTCCCGCGCGCCTGCGCACTGCCTCCCGCGCGCCTGCGCACTGCCTCCCGCACGCCCGCGACTTCCGAGACGCGAGCGGGTCATGGTGCTGTCCGGGTTGGCCGCGCGCCTCAACTGTGCTGAATACAAAAATTGGGTGAAGGCGGGCCACTGCCTCCTGCTGCTGCGAAGCTGCCTGCAAGGCTTCGTCGGTCGCGAGGTGGTCGCCTTCCACAGAAACCTGCTCGCCGCCGTCCCCGTCCTGGGTCCCCGCGCTACCTGTCGCGGCGGCTCGCGGTGCAGCCCGCGCGCCCGCCAGGTGAGTAACCTCCCCGGGGGGGGAGGGGCCTCAGTCGCCCGGGGCGCGGCTTCCGGTTCCCTTGCCGCGGAGGTCTTGCACGGCTGCCCCTCCTCACCAGCGGTGTCTGTAGTTTCAGCCTGGGTGTCAGGTGTGCGCCGAGTGGAAAAGGGAGATCCTGAGCCATCACACCAACAGAAACGGAGACGTGCACTGGGGGAACTGCCAGCCGAGCCGCTGGCCCGTCGACCCCTGGGAGGTGGCGAAGGTAAAGCGCCTTTGGCGGCCAGGGCGGGAGGCAGTGGCGGGAACCGGATGCGGAGGACGGCGGGGGGGGGGGGGGGGGGGGGGGGGGGGGGGGGGGGGGGGGGGGGGGGGGGGGGGGGGGGGGGGGGGGGGGGGGGGGGGGGGCGGCAGCCGGGGCTTCACAGAGGCCCAGGGGAACTGCGCGTTTCCTTTGCCCTCTACAGAGCTTGCAAATGTTCCCAAGTGCCCGGGCGCCTGGGGGCTGCTCTATTGCACTGGGCCCGTTAGGTTGGTTGCCCCGCAGGCATTGGAGCGTGCCACGCGGCCTGGGAAGGTGGAGGAAGGATTTCCGCGCGAGATGCTGCCGGGGACGGGAAGAGAGAGCCCAGGCCGTGGGGGGAAACCGCGGCGCACTCCCGAGGCTCCTGCAAGAGCTCGTTTGGGCTTGCAAATAGGGCACCGCCAGGGTGGCGGAACGAGACCCAGGGAACTACGGCTGAGAGAAGAGGGACGGACCTTCAAGGCCCAACTCCAGAATACGACTTTAGGTCGGCAGGGCAGGGCCCGGCAGGCAGCTAGGAGCCTGTGTTCACATGGGATTTACTAAACTGAGCCCGAGTTTGGGAACTGCTTGATATTGAGCAAAGCGTGGGGTTGGGGGGACGGCTGGCAAGTGGCTTTGCCCATAAGCTACCCATTGGGAGCTGGTCTTTATGGGCTAGCAGCAGACTTGGGCTCAGTCAGAGCTGGGAGGCCAACGTAAAGCGACCGTTTAAGCGGGGCACCATTGACCTGGGGGAGGGGGTGGTTCTTGATTAAAAATTTGGTCTATATGGAGCAACAACAATGTTCATTGAACGCAAAAATAGTATTGTAATATGTTTATTTAATTTTCAAACGCCGCGGGCCTAATTGTTATAAAGCGGGACATCCGGCCACCTTACCACAGGCACTGTAGCTGTCTGTGGAAGGAAGTACAAAGTCTCTCATCTTTCTCCCAAAGATCCACTAGTGGTTTTCAACTGCTGACCCTGCAGTTAGCAGACCTACACGTAACCGCTGCGCCCCCAGGCTCTTCCATGGCCCCTAGATGGCAGGTTAATGAGATCTGTGAACCACCCCCACACACCATGCCGCGTGTTGCCCTATTTTTCTGCTAAGAAAAGGAGGCGGTGATGTTAGGAAGTAGAAGTACGCATTTCTTAACTTTTTTTTTTCTTTTTTCTGTACCATCCTTCCTGTCTGCCATATGCTGCCTTCACACCCCCGGAGTGCTCTTGAAGCCTGTGCCACCTGCTAGCGCCACCCGTCTCCTCTCCTCGTTCTCCAAGGCCTTTATAGTCCTTCCCCACACCCAGCCTTTCCCCTTCTGGGCTCCGTGCTCTAACATCCTCCTGGCCACCCCACCTCTGTCTCCTCACATGCTCACACTGTGGACCCAGTCACAGGAAGCCTTTCATCCAACATAGTTATTCAGACGCCTTCTGCCCTCCCACCTTCACTTGACCCTTTAGCTGGTCCACGGGCCATTGTGTAGGGGCCCCTTGTCCCTCGAATAAGCTCTGTTTCTACCCCGCCGCCGCCCCAATTCCCCATACTCCGCCATCCTTGCTCCATGTTTCATGGAGTTGATAGGTGTCCCCAGCATCTTTCCACCCATCCTCACAGCCCTCCTCCCTGTACACTGGGCTCTCCTGTGGTCGCTCAAAGACTTTCGGGTCTTCAGTTACCCCATCTTCCTCTCTCCTGGTTTATCCCCATCATTTCAATATAATTTAATTTTTTTAAACTGATACTACACTTGATCTTAGCCAAAAGGCCGAGAAGCGATATAATTTAATTTTTTTGGAGGGGGGGGCATCACTGCTCTCTGGCGGTGGGAGTAGGAGGCCCAGCCCCACTGCTGGAATTGAACCTCTGTCCCAGCGGGCCGTAGTCCCGTGCACTACCACTACGCCACCGGGGCTCAGCCCATAATTTAATTTTTTTAAAGTAGGGATTACATGTAAGAATTATTCAGTAATCTGACTCCTAGGGCTATAAACCAAACCACATTCATTGCCATCAAGTCAATTCCAAACTCACAGCAAGCCTCTTGGACAGGGTAGGGGTGGCCCTGTGCGTTTCCCCGGAATGTAACTCTACAGAAGAAGAAAGCCTCATCTTGATCCCACGGAGCAGCTGGTAGGTTTGGATGACTGCTAATAGCAGCCCAACACTTAACCACAATAGGTCTCTGCACAAGAGAAACTATATATCCACATGGTTCTCTCAGCACTCTTCATAATCGCCCCAAAGGAGCAAACAGCCCCAGTGCAAATGTGGACCATCCACTGTGAAATACGAGAGAACTTGCAAACGTTTGTGGACACCTTCAGTTCTTTCCATTTAATTTTTTTCCACCAACTCTTTGAAGGCCCTTGGCCTA
>PVJH01034372.1:0-20722 GCA_004026705.1 Nesogale talazaci | reverse complement strand
CCCGCACGGGTTAGAAACCAAGTCCCGGGGAGGCGGAGCCCCGGACACAGAGGAAGGATGATGGTACAGTGGGCAAAGAGACAGCCAAGACCCCTGTCCAGCCCACAGCCGCCCCGCTGGGACCAGAACTCACCACAAAGCCACAGCCCAGAGACACCATGGTCAGGGTCCGGTGGGCCTGGTGTTCTCGCAGACCCCGCCTCTCCACCAGCTGCTGTGAGATGACATCACCCAGGCCCATCAGGGACCCTGTGCAGGACAGGACATGCAGGTGATGTCAGGAGTCCACCTCCTGAGCCTGGAAGTGTTCCTTGTTTCCTCCGGGCGGCTGGGCCCGGCAGGAAGCTCCCTGAGGGCTGCGTGGTCCGCACTCTGAGCCCCAGGGCCTATGTCTGGGGGGCAAATGGCCAGTCCTTGCCTGTTGCTTCAAGGGCTAAGGTAAGGGTCAGATCAGACTCCAGGGACTTCCTGGGTGCCCTGCTCAGGGTGAGAATGGGCAGGCCTTGGGCAGGTCCTGCATGCGAACGGAGTGGGAAGGAGAACCCAAGGGCGACTTTGAGAACTAGAAAGGGCCTTCTGGGAGGTGTCATCCAGACCTGATGCGTAGGTGTGGGGGCGGAAGCCATGCTCCAAGCAGCCCCCGCCAGACACCACTGTGTACAGAGCAGAGGGACGGCCCCCCCTCACGTCTGGTGGCCTGATGGTTTTCAGCACACACACGTTGATAAGATGACTTGGAGAGTAACCGTATGACCTCACAGCCAGGCTGTGGCAGCGTCAAGGCGAGGATTTCTAGACAGGGTTCATCCAGGACCCCCACTATTGAGCAGTTCAGGGGGAGGAAGGAAAGGAACCCCGGACCCAGCCCCCCCAAACCCGAGCCCACAGCAAGACCCTCACAATGTCCTTCATTGGGTGTATCCTGGGGGGTGTGTGTCTCGATTTACAAAGAACAGCGAGGAGAACTCATTTTCTAAAACATCAATGCTCGATCAGCTCCAGGCAGGAAGCTGACTGTTTGAGCTGCTAAGAGAGCCTCCCCCAACCCCCCACCCCGAGAAGAGTCAAGTCCCAGCCAGCTCTCAGGAGAAGGCCAGCCTTCCTGCATCACGCCCTCCAAATGGATTGGCAATGGGTATCCACCGTCATTGCCTACCTGGGCCTTGACAGGGCTTCCCCCCTCCCCTCGCTCGCCTGACACCCCCACGCAGAGGCCACTGTGTACTGAGCCCCCCATCACATGTGGTGGCCTGACGGCTTCGGGCAAACACAGGCTGATGAGACTCCTTGGAGAGTGGCGGCTGTAGGACCTCCAGCTCGCTGGCCTAGCTCACCGAGTGATCAGAGCGGCCCTCCAGCCGGTGGCTGCCATGTCCCCGTGCCCTCAATTAGCGCTGGGCAAACACACCCTTCACCCCTCCCTTGGCCGGGGCTGCTCTGACGTCTGTGCTGGCTGCACGCTCGCTGCTCTGCTCCTTGCCTGCCCTCTGCCCAGCCCTGTCCCTGAGCCACCAAGGCAGAGGCAGCTGTGCCAGGCTGGGGGCGGGGTGGGGGCTGCCTTGAGTGGCTGCCCTCGGCTGCTGCTGGCACTGCCACCCACGGAGCCATTCTGGGTGATCCCAGCACACCCATCAGGGCAGCCCCCAAACCTCTCCGAGTCCCCTAACACTCTCAGCGGGTCAGACTGGGAACCCAGACAAGGTTCTTCTCTCCTCCCCAGTATCCCGGAAGCAGCCTTTGGCAGGTCCTGGGGAATAAGTGTCCCATGTACTGGCCCGGTGCCTGGGGCTGCTTTAGGGAAGGGGTGCAGAGCTCTAAGAACCAGAGGTCACGCTCGAGCTAAGAGGGCCGTGTGAAACTTAAAGGTCTGTCCCCCTACCGCCATCCCTCTCTCACCACCCAGGGTCACCCGTGCGACTCAGGCAGGGGAGATGGTGTCGCTACAAGGGGTGGCTGTGTACAGGGTGGGGGGTGACGGGCCTTGCCGAATGCGGTGGCCGTCAGTCTGTCTGCTCTGGGGGTGTCTAGCTTGCAGAGGGCTCTCCCACATTGTCTCTATTAAGCCCGCCCTTCTCTCCAGCCACAGGTTTAAGGGCTGAGGTCAGAGAGCCACAAGGCTCCTGGGGGTGCTTCTCTGCAGAGGGGCCCCAATGAATAGCCAGCCAGAGGGCATTCACCGATGTTCCTGGTCAACAGCAAGGTTCCCATTTCTTGGAATGCCTGGGAAGGAGCCACAAAGGGAGTGGTCTGGTTTCCCCGGTCAGGGTCTGCCAGCAGTCACCCGGCAGGCCAGATGGGACCCCAGGCCCCTGACTTGGGCGCCTCAGTCATTGAAAGACATTGGGATTGCAGACCCCCAGGGCCGAAGACTCCAACGTGACGGGACTGCAGGACGGGGTGCAGGCATGTAGCTCTGTTCATCTCAGACTGAGCGGGACTCAGAGGCTCCTTTTCCATCAGCCCTCTGGGCTTCCTAAAGCCTCACCCAAGAGAGCACAGCCTGCCCCAGGGCCCAAGTGATCCTTGGGGCCAGAAGAGCTCTGTATCCGGATTCTAAGCCCAAGCTGACCCGGAAGAACCACCCACCGGGTCCTGGAGTTGAAGTCCTCCGGGGCATGCTGTGTTTGGCTCGTTGAATGTGCCGAACCTGGGACTGGAGGTCTGCAGACAGTAGCCAGGGCCCCAATGGGGCAGGGCAAGGGGCTGCCGGGCAGTGACGCCCCAGTGCCAGGCTGGGCGCAGAGCCCAGTAGGCAGACTCTGGCGCGGTGTGACATCATGCCCCTGGGTGGGTGCCAGTTCTCATGCCGTCACTCCCCACCAGAGAGAGTGGAGTCGGGAGGGGGTGGAGCCCACCTCTGGGCGCAGATCTCTTTGGGACCACCCCTGCCCACGGGTGGAAAAGCCCCAGCTCCCACAAGGCGTGAGGGAGGGCAAGTTCCCTCCTCCCTCACATTGCTCCTCCCCTGGCTCTAGGGTGTGACGTCTCAGAGTTAGAAAATAGTGTTTGCGGGAGATGGGGAGGCAGGGGAGCGGAAGTGGTGTCTGGAGGAGGAAGAAGGGTGGCCCCGAGTTCAGGAGGGAGCCCTGGGTGGGCAGGTGCAGCTCCTGAGACCTGGCCAGCAGGGCTGCCCACTCCCTCCTTGCAGACTCAGAGACCCACTCGAGGTGGGGGCCTGCCTTGTGGAGCCCCGCAGGAGAGAGAGAGGAGAGATTCACAGGCTGCAGTCTCTGGAACTTACGCCAGCCCTTGGGTGTCAGAGCTGCTCGACGTTCCTGGCCTGACTGCTGTCTCCTGCTGGAGAATAACTGGGGTGGGGGGTGGGGGGAGGTCTGTAGCTTGTCAGGCATGAAGTCCAGACCATGGGCCTGTTCCGCACACGGCAGTGTAAAGGGGGTGGCCGAAGCTTACTGCCTGCTTTCTTACCAAGGAGACCTCGGTGCGGGTCCTTCCCCCTAGGCACCCTGCAGGCGTCCTACTAGGAGCTGGCCGGGAAGGAAGGCCTCGAGCTCTTGCTGAGCTCTCCCTGCTGTGTGTGGCCTCCAAGGAGGCGGTGTTCCCACAGCAGGACAGGGTGGTGCTGGGCCTCGGCACCACCGGTGACTGGAAGACGCCTCAAGGAGGAAAAATGGGCTCAGACCCTCTAAAGAACCCTTCCAGAGGCTACCTGGCTCTGCTTGACCCGATCGGATCAGACACCTCTTAGGGTTCTGGACTGGCCAGGATGGCAGTTTGACCCGAGAGACCTGTGGTCTAAGCCGCACACCCTGGGCTCCCCCTGGACGCCCAAGCATCCCACGGGTGCCCGAGCAGAGAGGCCCTGAAAGTGCGCTTTGAGAACCCCAGTGAGGCGGGGTCAGGGGAGAGAGGGCTCTCCTTCCTCCACACCCAGGAGCCCTCGGGGTGTCGTGGCTGTGCACTGAACTGCTCACTGCAAAGCCAGCACTTGGAAACCACCACCGCTCCCTCCGTGGGAGAGAGGCGGGCCTTTCCACTCCCACAGAGACTGGCTCAGGATCCTGCAAAGGCAGTTCTCCCGTCCCAGGGGGTCGCCATGAGCCGGGGTCCAGGCGATGGCAGCGTTTGGCTTTCTCCGTGCAGATACTACTAGGATGCGTTTCCAAGAGCTTGTCAGACAGTCCAGGAGACTGAACTGCGGCGAGTGGTGCTGGGCAGGGGCCAATCTCATACGGCCTCCTACCCCAGCTCTTTCTTCCACTCCCAGGATCACTCCTCCACAAAGCACCAGCAGAGAAGCAGCTTCAGGCTGTTTTTAGGGGAACCGAGAATAGGATCCTTGTCGTGGTTCAGGTTTGTGGCCAGTGGCAGAAACCCAACCCAAGCAGGCACCTTGATGAAAAGAAGAGTGTGTTGTCCCCGGGTGGCTGACAGGCACAGAGACTGCAACAAGCTTCAACCAAACCCAGGTTCCAAATGAAGGAACTGAGGCCTAGAGCGGTTTACCGCCTCGCCCCGGAGAGGGCGGCTACGACGGCTCCCGCCTTGGCCCAACTTTGAAACCTGTGCTCAGTGGGCTGAGCTGTCCCCCGAGGCCTTAGGGCAGCGGTTCTTGACCTGTGGGTTCCGGCCCTTTCACAAGGGTCACCCGATTCCTCACAGAAGCCAAATGACAGTGATGAAGTAGCAGTGAAAATCATTTTATGATTGGGGTGGGGGGAGGTAGGGTGTCACCACCACATCACGAACTGCAGGAAAGGGTCGCAGCATGAGGAAAGTTAAGAACCACTGCCTTGGGGACTTCGGTGCTGGGGTCCCAATATGTCTAAACCCTGGCAGCAGGGAGGGCAAGCCAGAGAAAGGTGCTTCCCAGGGGCAAGTTGCTTCTGGCTGATCTGGAAGGTTGGCATAGCCTCAGGAAGCCTGAGGGTGAGCGGCCCATGGGGCTCTCCCTCCTGGCCCCACCAACCACCGATCCCTTTGAAATGCGGAAATTCAGAGTCTGTCCCCCCTCCCTATTCCTGATGGCCAGGAGGGGACCTTCCTTCTGGCAGTCCCTGGTCCGCAGGGAATCTGAAGCTGGGCACTGGGCCCAGCCTGACGGTTCCCATTACAGCCACACAGTCCAGCATGAGTCACTCCACACGCAACCAGGTGAGTCATGCAGGCTGACGGACACTCTGAGGACAGGACATGGGGGGGGGGGGGTGAGCTGGGCTCAGGGGGCTGGAGAAGGACTCAAGGAGGGGCAAGAGTCCATCGCCTGGCCAGTCCCTCAGGGAAATTTCTTGTGCTGACGTAGGGCCCTTCCAGTAATAAAATCCCTGTTCCACCTTGGTATCCACTCACCTCACTGTGCCAGTCTCCTCCTCCGGAAGCCTCTGGCCCTGACTAGAATTTCCCCTTCCTCTAAACACAGCACTCAGGGGCAAGCACTGACTGTCTCACGGCAAGGTTGGTGGCTCAAACCCACGAGCAGCTCCTTGAGAAAAAGAGGAGGCCATAGTTCCCATGACAATTTACGCCCTCAGAAATCCTCTCGAGGGTTTTTATGAGTGGGCATTGTGAGTCACTGCGGGGGGGGGGGGTGTCTACTCGAGTGGGTTTGGGTCTTTTTTGTTTCTGAGCACCAGCAAGTCTCTTTTTGTTGTTGATTTTAGTCTCCAGACTGAAGAGAGACAGAAGACTGGAGGCTCCCGTCAGAGGAAATGGGACAAACCCTCCAGCAGTCCTCAAACTGCTAGGGGCCTCGAAAGGCAATCTTGCTAAGGGAACATTTCAAGACTGAGTCAGCTCTGGCAGGAACAAATAACTCATAAATAGAGCTAGACACAGCTCTCTGGTGAAACCTCTCCCTGGAAAAGGAGACTGCCCTTGCCTAGAGAATCCTGGAGAATTCCGGAAATTGTTATTCTATCAGCTAGCTTTTTAAAAAAGTTAAAACTAAGTTGTCAAAGAGTGTCCTGTTGGGAGGAGGAGGAGGAGGTTGGGTGGGAAGGTAGGGAGGGGAAGAATGTCCTGTTGAATTTCCAATTCTCATGGACTCTAGACTTGGTGGGAGCCATGGGGAGTAGATGAACCCCAGAAACGATTGTCCTGAGATCCCCTTTTAAGTTAAACCCAACGCTATCTTCCACACTCTTCACAAAACTAAACTAGCTTTGAGAAGTGAGGCTAAACTAGATTTTTTTTTAATAACTAGTTTTTTTTTTTTTGAGGGTGAGCCCTGGTGGCCTAGTGGTTGTGTGCACAGGGTTGACAGTTCAAATCCAGCAGCACAGGCGCTAGGCTGCGCTTCCTACTCCCACCAGGGCAGTGATGCCACACACACACATAGAGAGTCTGTTTTGAGTATTACCTTTTTAATTTTAATTTACTGGGGGCTCTTATCACAATCAGCAAGACTATCTTATCTTAATCTCATGACTACCTGCACTGTCTCAATGGTCACAGGTGTCCTAACACTTCTCCCCAATGACACCTACTTAACCCTCTTAGGTTATCAGACCTGCTAAACTGAAAAGAGACAGACAGACGAGCAAAGTCCGGCCCGGGAGTCCACGCTGACTCACTGCAAACCCTCCTTGACAGGAGAGAATTGCCCCTGGGCATTTGGAGCCAGTACCGCTGGATGGGAGCAGACGGGGTTCCCTTTACTGCCAGCGTGACTGACAGTTCAGAGTAACCCCTGCTCCCTTGAACTGAAGATGTTTACAGATGCAGTACATCACTGATCACCTTTGCCAGCTTGAAGTTAGCCTTAAACCCCAAACGCCTTGGTTGGAATCACGTATGGGGGAGCACACATAGTTGAGAAAAGCAAGAATGACATCAAGCAGTAACATGAATGTTCTTTTTTTTTTGGGGGGGGGGCATCACTGCTCTCCGGTGGTGGGAGTAGGAGGCCCAGCCCCACTGCTGGAATTGAACCTCTGTCCCCGTGGGCCGCAGTCCCGCGCACAACCACTACGCCACCGGGGCTCAGCCCGTGAATGTTCTTTTTTTGAGGGGGGCATCACTGCCCTCTGGTGGGAGAGCGTGGCCCAGCCTTGTTCCTGGAGAGCTGCTGCTGGATTTGAACCGCCAACCCGGTGGGGCTGCAGTCCCTAACTCAACCACTGCACCACTGGGGCTCTGTCCTGTGAATGTGCTTAAAACTGGGCGTGGGTGCATCTTTAATGTTTAGTTCTAATACGACTGGGATGCTATCTGCATGCCTTAATCACGACTTTGTATATCAAGATACAATACAAAATACTAAGAGAAACTGGGGGTGAGTCTTGGGGTTGGCCCTCATTGGGTGTGTGGTCTAATGTGGAGTCAGAGAATGCTGGCTGACAGCCTTCTGGGTCCCTGTGAGAGAACGTGTGGCAGTGCTTTGCTCGCTGTACAGTGTGAGGCGCAGGCTTGGTGTTTGTTTTCTCAATGGAAGCGACGTCGGCTTTCTGAGAACTTTCAGATCCCACACCACCACTGGGCCGACACACTGCATCTCCCTTCCTTCCCACAGGAACAGCCATGGGGGCTCATCCCATCCTCCAAGGGGCCATGGGCAGCTGAGAACGGCAGCCAGCCTCAAAGGGGGTTGAGGAGAAGCCAGGCCTAAGGGGCCAGTCCGTCTCCCAAGGGCGCCGCCCTTGGTCCCACTCTGGCCCCAGGTGGGCACTCACTCACCAGCTGTCAGGATCTGCACTTTCCACGGGTGTGCAGCGAGGGCCCGCTGGTATGCCCGCCAGAGTGCCATGCTTCCTGCCGAACCGAAAGGAGAGGGCGGTCACCCCCGGCACCCCGCTCCACCACGCAGCGGACCGTCCTGTCCTGTCCTGCTGCCCCTCTCCCGCCTCTCAGCGGTCAGGGGCGCTGCCTGCTGCCACGGGGTGGGCGTGGGCAGTCGGGAAAGGGAAGCTGCGGTGGAGGAGCCCCACGGGAGCACTCGCACCCCCGGAGCGGGGCCGCCTGGGGAGGCTGGGCTGGGGGGGGGGTCCACGCAGCCGGGGGCTCCCCGCACTAAGATTGAGGGGCGCGAGCGCGCCTCCTTCTCGACGCGAACTCCACCCCGAGAGGAGGGGGCCGGGCCGGGGGCGCGCCGGCCTGAGAGGGCGCGCGCACGTTGCACCCGGGGGTACCGAGGGTCCGCCACTCACCGGCGCGCGGACGCGGCTCGCCCCACGTGACCCGAACCCACCCGCTTCCGCCGCGAGCCCCGCCCCTTCCTGCCGCTGGGCGGGGACCGGGGGCCGGGGCGCGGCTGGTCCCCCACTGCTGGAGCTAGCCCCCCCTCCCCGTTCCAGGGGCACGCGGACCATGCCGGGCCTTGGCGTGCGCCCCCCCTCCCCCATCTCTCCTCCCCGCCTTTTCACCTTAACTTGGGGGGGGGGGGCAACCGCTCCCCGTCCCGCGGGGCACCGCTTCCAAACCCAGGGAGAAGGGGCATTTGCACTGGGCTCTTGCCAGGCCGTGAGCGCCTGCGTGCGTGGAGGTGGGTCTCGGTCGCCCTCTCCGTGGGGGCTTTGCCGCCTTTGGGAAGCGGCGGAGTAAACAGAACCCCGATGAAGGTTTGGGTCAACGGTCTGCAGTCACGATGGATATTGGTTTTGAACCCGGTTTTCCTCAGCTATGAAACGGGAACTTCCGCACACTCACAACTGGGCACTCTGTGGGGAGACGCTTATTCCACCCCAGGGGCTATTTTGTCTATACTTTAGAAATGACACAGGCCCTGCAGAACAGACTTGAACCGACCTCCCTCCACCCCCCAGGATTTCCAAGGCTAACTCCACACGATTTGATGGGAGTAGAGAACATCTTCCTCCTCGTGGAGCAGCTGCTAACTTCAAATTGCTTGTCGTTGGCAGCTCAGCTCCTAGCCTACACCACCACCAAGCTTCTGCAAGAACCCCTTCTAGGGATGCAGTGGAAATGCCCACAGCGCCTCGCAGGGTGGCTTTGTCACGCTGGCAGTTATGACTGCCCCTTGCAGGGTCTTCACATTCCAGCCCCAGTTCACCCAGTTCCTTCCTACCTGCGTAGACCAGGGAGAACCCCGTCAGGTACTGGAGAAACAATAAGGACGCCAGAGAATTTGTTGCCATCATCTTTTAACGGGAGGATCCTGGGTGCAAAATGCCGCGCTGGAATTTACACTAGTAAATGTCTCGGGACACACTGTGGTAGATTGAAAGCTGAAGCGGAAGGGGCTGCTCTGGGGCAGGCAGTCTGGGTTCACACCCAGGCACCACTACAGAGTTCAGGGACCTTGTTTGGGCTGCCTACCCTGGTTCACGGCGAAGTCAAATGTGCCAGTACCCACCCTTAGAAGATGGACTACCACATGCACCTCAAGAGCTTAATAACATGGTTATGCCCTTCCTCTCCTGCCTTTGGCAACACGTGGGAGCAGTCTGGAAGGCTCTGGGTGAAGAATTTGGCTGGGTCTTGAAGGTCAGTGGGACTCAGGCAGAGCTGGTGAAAAAGGTTCACTCCTAGGAAGGCATAGTGTGAACAAAGGCACAAAGGTAGAAAAAGGCAAGAACCATTGGAGAACGTGTGTGTGTGTGTGTGTGTGTGTGTGTGTGTGTTAGTGGACTACTGAGAGACCACAGGGTGAAAGCATCCTTTTGGAGGTGGAGAGCAGGGTTGCCATGGATCCTCCGTGGGATTCCATGGTGATGTCATGAGGCAGCTGTGCAGACAAACTTCTTAGCCATGGGAAACACTTCCCTAACAGCCCAGAAACCTTACAAGAGGCACCATGTGGGCTGGAGTTCCACACCAGGGCGGGGGGAACACTCGCCTCCTTGACAGTGATTTGGTTTTTCCTGTACATGAAAGGGATTCAACTACTTAATTCTTTTCAGATTTCCTGACATTGGAGAAATGGCTCCTTGGAACAGGAGGAAGCTGTCCCCAGATAGCTGGACAGTTAACAGCACCGCACAGTCGCACTTCCGACCCCAAGCCCCAGCCTAACCTCTCGTGCACTCCAGAACTGGCTGCCTAGTCCTCACTGCTGGAATCTGTCTGCCTTGCTTGAGGGACAAGATTGTGAGTCTGCAGCATCCGCCCAAATAACGCTTAACCAGAGGAGCGTTAACCTGACAGAAATGACTGTACTTGGGTGCTGAACACTCCTACATACACCGAGCTGAAGCCAAATAGCTAAACATATTTAATAAGTCAACAATGTGACAGTTAGCATAAAGGATCAAAAACCATGACTTGTAAAAGAATGGTTGAATAAACTGAAGAAATTTAATCTAGAGAAGAAAATACTTGGGGAACACATGATAGCTATTGTTAAATACTTAAAAAGCAATCACAGGGAAGAATGACTAGATTTCCTAACACCGATAGGTAAAATTTAGAGGTATACTCTTTGACGATATAAAGGAAGATCTTTGAAAACATGACTGTCCAGGAGTGTTCAAGTAGGGTCAGATGGCCAGTGGCCAGGAGGATTTGATAGGCAGGAGCAAGTAAGATCTGAGTCACTGTTCTATCGGGAGGGGGTCTGTGATGTTCCTCAGTTGAAGAAATACTATAAGCAGCTTCTGTCCAATAAATTACTATCACCCCTCGTAGGCCTACATGTTGGTTACTGTAAAGAGGACGTTTGGGAAGGCAGTAACACTGGATTCTGGAATATAGTCAGACGGGCGCCTTCATGCAAATACCTTTTCCAATTCTCCAAACACCCACTCACATGTGATCTCAAAACACCCAGTACCTTTACTTGGCTTTACCTACTTCACAACATGCTCAATATGAGCAATTTGACTCCCAAGCCTAGGTCAGGCCTGAGTGTTTCTTGTGAACCAAAGTTTTAGGCTGCGGAGCCTTGAGAGTTCATGGAGGGCGCGCCCCCTTGCCCACAGGAGGCTGTGATCAGAGGAGCAAGTCTGTGGAAGGAGAGGGGTCTAGAGAGGCCTGGGGAAGCAGCCTCCAAGGTTCCGGCCCGGGCAGAGGAACTGTCCAGGAGAGCCCCAGCCCGCTGGCTCCAGGCCTGTGGGGCCATTTGTTCTCGGCAGACTTCATTCCAAGGGTCCGTGTGGACTACGACTAGGGACTGGGCAGAAGGCAATGGCTGGCTGCAGGGAAGCCGAGCCCTTCAGTGGGAGAGGGTACTTAGAACATAGCATTGAATTGGGCTTGGCTTTCCAGCTGCATACGGTGGCCCAGTGGGGAGGTGAGTCCACGGATAAAATGGATCCGAACCAGCCCCGACTGCCCCCCAGATACCAGCCATCCGTAGGAGTCCAGGTTTGGGCTGAAACGTACCTGTGAATGGAAGACAAGAGAGAGATGCCCCCAGTTAATTTAACCCTTTGGGTGAGTCCTACCTAAAGGAATTGTCATCACAGCCATCAAATGAGCCACGATTGGAATGGAAGACAGGCTGGCTCACAATGGGGCCGAGAGGGGAACGAGGGGAAGGGGGCTGAAGCTGGGCCCTCTTCTGCACTGGCATCTGATCATGGACCGAGAGGTGGGGCGGGCGGGGAAACGGACGTGGAATGCAGAGCAGACAGGAGGCAAAGCCCTCACCTTGTGGATGGCCTCTAGCTGCAGCCTGTCCAGGCAGAGCTGTGTGAGCCCCTCTCTCTCCTGCATGCGAAGCATGGGCTCCCTACGGAGCAGATTGTGGAACGAACTCTGCGGGAAGAAGGGGGCAGGGGCAGCAGCTCAAGTCTTGCAGCTCTGTGCTGGGACGCCCCAGGGCCCCCTGTGGCCCAAGGACCCGAGAGAGGCTTCTGACTTTTCGAATGACGGCTGTGGAGCGCTTCTCCCGGCCCCGCCTTACCAAGTCTGTGTCCTGAAAGAGCAGATAATGATGGCTGACGGTTTCGGCGTAGGTTCGAGCCTTGGGAGGGTTGGGAGTTCCGCTGGACGCTGTCCCCGATGAATACTGGGCTTGCTCTTCAGCGTTATCCTGGTACGCAATCAGGTCTGCTTTGTAGACAGGCTAGCGACGAGAGCAGGCAATCAGCGTGGGCAGCGTTAACAGGAAGCTGGTCTGGGGCTAGAAGGACTTAGCAGTGGAGGGCCGGAGTGTGCTTTGAACATAGGACTGGGGGTGTTAGCCACAAGTCTGTGATAAAAGACTTTCAGGGACATGCCCGAGTGGGGTCCCGCGAGGAGCAAGAAAGGGTTGTGGAAGAGAATCCAGGAAATGGCACTGCCAGCGGCTATTCCTATACGTACGAATCTCCGCTCCACAGGCCGCTTGACGTTGATGGGGTTCAGTGCTAAGTCGGGCATTACAGCCGCGATGAGCTCCCCGGATATGTCTCCTGCGGCTATTGTCCCAAGCCAGTCTGATCCTGAAAGACTCTAAAAGGAAGAGAAAGATCCCATTCGCTCATTTCCCATCAGTTCTCTCAACTAACTCACAGGCTGGAGGAGGAGACCCGCCCTCAGAGACCCTCCTTCTACCCCAAACGGCCCCCTCTGACCACTAGGTGGAGACTGATGAGTTCACAGTGAGAGCAGGAGCTGTGTAAGAGAAAGGGCTCACCCAAACAGTGCCCTTTCGAGGGGCAGTGAAGTAGGCTTTGAAACCAAGGTAGCCAGCATCAATATAATGAATTCCACAGAGGCCATAACTGTAAGACAGAGAAGTAAAGTTAAATCCTCCTTAATTAAAACAAAACAAAGGGCTGAGCCCCAGTGGCGTAGTGGTTGTGCGCGGGACTGCGGCCCACTGGGTTGGAGGTTCAAATCCAGCAGCAAGGCTGGGCCTTCTACTCCCACCACCACAGGGCAGTGATGCCGCTCCCGCCCCCCCCACACACAAAAAAATTTAGACTTCGTTCTTCTCCCCAGTCCTTCCCGAATTCAAGTCCTCCTCAGTGGGACGGCTCTCCACCCTCCTCTCCTCACAAGCCTCAGACCGCCTCAACACCCCAGTCCCCGGGGCCTGTCCCCGGAGCACCACCCTGCCGTACGAGGCATAGCAGTTGTCCTGGGCCACAGTGACACCATTGTAGGGGAGCAGCCAGGCCAGCTCTGTACTCAGGAAGCGCTTGATACAGTTTATCGGCTCATAAGGTCGTCGAAGGTCCCAGAATTTGATTTTTCGGTCACTTCCAGCAGAGACTAGAAAATGACTATGAAAAGATGGAAAAATCCAGTATCAACAAAGCTGAAAGCATCCCCCCCGCCCCAGTCTTGCCCCCCTCCGACCTCAACAACCCTCCTGGAGTCCACACCTGTTGGCTTTGCACCACTGAAGGTTACGCACAGCCTGGTCATGGGCTGGGAAACACTGGAAGGGGTAGAGCTTCAGCGAGCCATCGGAGAGCCGTATCTGCTGCAGGGGTGAGTTGGTGGGCAGGTTCCAGAAAACCACCATGCCTGTGGTAGACACAGAACGAGCGGCCGTGAAAGGCAGGCTCTCTCTCCCTTGTCCCAGTCTCTCTGGGTGCCTGGGATCTTTGTCTTCTCTCCTGAGAGAGGGGTCCTTATGAAAGCATGGCACATCGTGATCAGCTCCCCTACTCTCCCTCCATGGGAGAACCCGTCCCACTGGTATTTCAGTCGCAATTCTCAACAGCGAGCAACTAACAGCTGAGCTCAGCACCCGCGGTTGAAGAAGATGCGCTGAATGCCCCTCACCAAGTAAGAGTCAAAGGATCGCAAAAACGGCCCTCCAAGACCAAGCTCGGCAAACGTGCCAAACAGAGCCCGCCACGCTGTCTCATGGTTTCTTTTGAGACATGGCCACACCCACTTATCTCCTGCCTGTGGCTGTTTTCCCATCACAGTGACAGAGTGGAGCGGTCCTCACAAAGGCCCGACGGGCCGCTCTCGAAGCCGACCCGGTGGGCCATCTGGCCCTTCCGAGAACCGGTGAGGAGCCCAAAGCTATAAGTGCCAAGGACTAGAAAACAGACGGACAATTAAGAGACTCATGCGGACGACGCAAAATCCCCACACAGCCCTGGCAGGGGGGAAGGCAACCAAAGGGGGAACTTGGATTCAATAGGAGACAGACGAACACTTGTGGTGCATGTGATTGGAAAGGGCTGAAAGCGCCTTCTCCATACACTCTGGGCAGCAGCCAGAAGGCCTGGCGAAGAAAACACCCAGTAGGAGCGAAGTACAGCTTTGTGACAAGCGGTCATCCTCGTGCTTCTAACGCGTGGGGACCCTAGGTGTGCAGAGCAGAAGCAGTTTGTTGGGGTGTTGTCCTAAGTGCCTCAAGATAGGTTTGAGCCACCAAACTTTCACTTATGTTTCCCTGGAACACCCAGCGTGCCCCTGGGCGACAGCCAAGTGCCGTCAATAATTCAGCAGTGGAGAGGGGAGGTGGCCATGAAAGGTCTGGCATCGACGCTCAAGCCCTTAGATACAGAATTAAGGCGAAGTAACTTTAGAAATTAAGGCAGCAGAACAGCATCGAGGGTCAGAGACCTTGAAAATAATGAAGAGCATCACCAAAGAGAAAACCACCAGGAGATGCTAAGTGGGGCCCAACTGCTAACAGCCCTCACCTCCTAGCGGGGCGTCAATGGGCTGTGTCTAGAAAGAAAACGGTCATGTAAAAACCACCACCTCCTCCTAACCCCAACGACATAAGGTAATTTCTCCCTTAAAAGGCATCTTAGAGAACTAGTATCTTTATGGTAAAAGAACATTAATTAGGGGCTGAGCCCCGGTGGTGTAAGTGGTTGAGTGCGGGACTGCAGCCCGTGGGCTTGGCAGTTCAAATCCAGCGGCGGCTCTCAGGAGGCAGTGATGTCCCCCCCCCCCCCCAAAGAACATTAATTAAGCGCTTAGCTATTCTCTTCATTTCGCTTCAGCGTCTCTTCTACAAAATTAAAGTAATTCATTTGAATACCTTTTCATTTACTTAGATAACAGGAGCCCATCTCTATGTCTGCAGAGAACGCTGCAGGGATTGATGTTTACCTACTCTTAGTTTCTGAGCACAAAAGCTCTAGGGACTGTCCTCCTTCTTGGTATTTTTAGAATCATGTTTGAGTACCAGGAAGCACAAAAAACCCAGTACTGAGCCCAGACAGCAACCGGCCGGGGAAAGCCAGGCAGTGCAGCATGGAGCACGCGCAGGGCGGCGGCGCAGGCGGGTTTGCAGCTTACCGTTGTAGTAACCGGCAGCCAGGTGGTGGTGGGGTCGGGTGGGCATCCAGGCCAGGCTCAGGCACTGGCCACACTCCGAGGGGTCCGACACTTGCATCGACCCCACCTGCAGCGTTGCCGCACACTCGACCTGCAGAGATGGAGGAGACAGGAGCCGGGTGAGGGGAAGTGCTGGGCAGTCCAGCAGGCCGGGGAACCGTCCCCCAGGGAAGAGGCGCCTCGCGGTGGGGGCAGCAGGGGCAGCTCGAGGGCACTCACCTTGTAAATGGCCGACTTCGTCACATCTGTGAGGGAAGAAGAGCAGCGACGGTGCGGTGAGTCCCCACCAGGCTGCCCTCAGGCTCTGCTCTTCAAAGCCAGCTCCCTCCCTCTTCGGAGGCCCCATCCACTCTCCTCCGATCGCTAACCCACAGCATCCCTCTCCGAACAGCAGCCGCCACCCTGGCCTCCCATTCTGTGCTCTTCCCATCTCCAGAATCTTGCTCACGTGGTTTCCCCTCTCTCCTACGTGGGCCACCTCTCGCTCCTTGGTTCCGCTCCACAGGCACGCAGAGTCAGTAGGCCCTTCCTCCAGTCCATATTCACTTCCAGCCACTAACCCCACGTATTTGTGGTTCTCTTCGCTGCTCAACTTCTTCAAAGAGTTCTCTCTGCTTACTCCCTGCAGGTCCTTCACCCTACCCCCTCCTCCACCAGGTCGCCCAGGCCCAGATCTGGGCAAACGCGCCTCGGGAAATGTGCACGACCCTGTCTGGACTCCTTCCATCTTGAGCACCTCCTCCTCTCTGGGCAACAGACGACTGCGTGCGTGTGTGCGTGCGTGCGTGCGTGGTGCCTCCCCCTGTCAGCCCCCGCCCTCGGATGCCCTCTACACCGCACCTGGGGCGGCAGGAGGAGAAGGACCAGAGAACACGGAGGGAGGACAGGAAGGCATATGTTCTGACCAAGCGCAGTTGCACGACTGCAGGTGGCTCCGAAGGAGCGTGCTCGGAACCTAGGGTGACGTCTGAACGGAAGGGACGGCTAAGCCGCCCTCACCACAGCCCTCATCTCCGCTGGGAAACTCACCTGGTGGCTGCTGGGCCAGCAGGGCCTCGGGATGGGGCAGGCTGAACAGTAGCACGTTCCCGTCTGAGCAGGCAATCGCCAAAAGACCCAAGCGGGGCAGGAGAGGAGCCTAGAGGGTAAGACCACACCTGCGCTGAGCTTAACGTCCCCCAGGCCCCTGGAGACAGGACCGTGAGGTGCCAGAAAAGACTAGAAGCACTCCTCTCCCTTCCTCTGAGAACTCCCCGGACCTCTCTCTATTCTGGCTTTGAGGCTTCAGGCCATCCCCAAACACATGGGAAGTACCTTCCGAGGGGTGCTTGGAAGCTCCCATGCTCCACTGGGGCAGAACTTGAGGTCCCAGATGCAACCGTTATCACAAGCAATCCCATAGACAAAGTGGGCCCTGTTGTCAGAACTGGGGAGAGAAACCACGCGGGGAGAATAGATAGGAAGGAGAAGCCCAGGGTTCTGAGAGCTGGTCCTCCATTGGTCTCACCCTGGTCCCAGCCCTCCTCCTCCTCTGCCCAGTCCCCGCCCTCCTAGGGCACCGTCCTAGCCCCCACCTCACCAGCTTTCTTGCTGCAAAGTCCCAAGGCCCCAGAGCTGGAGCAGTCCCGGGCCAGAATACAGCTGGCTCAGCGAGTGCGTCTCATTCATGTCAGGGCTGGAGAACAGGGCCACGTACTGCGAGGTTGTTGCCCCCTCTGGCACCGGGCACCACTCCAGAGCCCAGAGAGGGCCCCCCGTGAAGAAGGACATGTCCCAGCGCTCTGGGTGCGCTCTGATGGAGCTGAATCTAGAGAGAGGCGACGAGGGGATGGAAAGAGGAATCCACAAAAAAGAGTGAGGACCAAATGTAAGTGCCAGTGTGCCCTGGCTTCAGCCGGGTCCCCAGGTTGCGGGGAGAAGACACTGGAGCTAGCCCTCGCATCGTCCTATTTTGCCTGCCCCCACCGCTCCTCCCTCGGGTCTGTCCGGCTGCAGCTCATTTTGAAGACGGGCTGTTCAGGCTCCTTTACTACAGTGTCCACTCAAGGGTCTTCCTGAGTGGACCAGGCTTTGTAGACGAAAAGGTGATCAAAAACAAAACAAACAAAAACAAAAAGGGCCGAGCCCCGGCGGCGTGGTGGTTGTGCGCGGGACTGCGGCCCGCTGGGACGGAGGTTCAATTCCAGCTCCACAGGAGCAACAGCTGGGCCTCCTCCTCCCACCACCAGAGGGCAGTGATGCCCAAAAGAACTAACAAAAAAAAAAAGGTGATGAATCGGGTCCACCCCACATCCCTCTTCCCCCCAGCACCCCCTCCACCCCAGTCTGGCCAGCAGGGATGAGGCAGAATACGATGGCTGAGCAGCTCTGGCAAGGAGACTTACCCTTGAGGCCAAGGTAAGGGAAAAAGAAGGGCTCCCCTGCCACCCCTTCAAACGCTCCCTGCCCTGTTTCTGTCTCCCAGAATCAGGAAAGGGCTGAGCTGCAGTCCTTACCGATTGATTCTGTAGAGTGTGCCGTCTTCAGGAAGTCCTTCCCGTTGTACAGAAAAAAGCGGAGACTTCTCCTCCTGGGGCAGGTAGGGAGCAGCCTCGCTGCGGGAAGGCAGAGAGCAGCCTGGAGTGGGAAGAGCTCCCACAATCCCAGCGCTCTCCCCTATAGCCCCAGAGCTCTCCCCACCCCCCGTCACTCTTCCTCTCCTGGGTGCCACCCCTCCAAGGTCTCAGAAACGTCTCCTTAACTTACATCTCAGATAACAAGTGCCACTTCCAGGCCAAAGGAATCCACTCTGCGAACTCCCAGTACGAATGCTTCTGTTCTCGGCTAAAGGGACAGAGCAGCCTTAGTGAAGTGGCAGCGGCCCCAGCGCAGTGCTGTCCAACAGGGAAGCCACCAGCCGCAGCAGCTCTGGACCATGGAAATGGGACTGGCGCAATGGAGGAATTTCTGCTCGAGAACGCCCTCCTTCCCCCCCACTTTGGACTCCCACACCACCGCTCCAGCCCTCATGCCCACCCCCGACATCTTACAGGTCCTTGGTGAGGTGGAAGCACTTCCACACAGGAGCCATGATGTGATTGGGTAAGCCATTGGGAGCCATCCCTCGGCAGTGAGGCTTCTGCTTCTATGGGATGGAATTGAAGAAAAGGTAAAGAGAACAATCTCGCAGGCTGAACGGTGCAAGGTTCTGCTTTCTCCTGCCTTCACTTTCCTTGGCATCATCTCTCGGTCCCTGCCCTATCAGGTCATGTCCACGATTACAAATTCCCCCACCTTCGGTTCTTCCCCCTCCACTGGAATGACGACATGGGACTTTGTTTATCCTCCTTGGCATCTCCAAGGGGACACCCAGGGGTTTCCTGAAGCCCTGCCCGCTGGGAGTCACCCCACCTCTCTCAGACTCTCACATGGGTTCCCCTGACTCTCCCTGTGGACTCAGGGCTGACTTTTCCCAGAGCGCCTCCTGTCTCTCCTGTGCCTCTGACTCTCTCCTGAGAGTCGCATCCATGTCCAGAGCTCCAACTGCCCGCGTCACACCTGATGCTGAGAAGTAGAACTCAGCAAAGACAAACTTTTCTCCAAGTCTGAGGCCCACCTGGTGCTGGGCCAAGCCACATCAGACTGAGCAAATGAGTCTCTTGCAAGGCAGAGTCTCCTGTCCATCAGGGGATTCAGGAACATTAGTTTGGGGCTTTCAAAGTATTACATGGGAATGTCGTTGTCTTTTCTACAAGATAGCTGAGCTTTTTGTTTTGGGGGCATCACTGCCCTCTGCTGGTGGCTCAGCCTTGCGGCTGGATTTGAACCTCCGTCCCAGTGGGCTGCAGTCCCGCACACAACCACTACGCCACAGGGGCTCAGCTGAGCTTTTTGTGTTCCCTTATGGGTTGTGCTCAAGACAAAGCATGCCCTGGCCCCATATATCTAAGTAGCATGCCAGCTCATGCAGCATGTAACATTGTAAGACAGAAGCCAAGCAATCACCTGTCGACCTCGCTCCTTAGCCTGTTTTTCAGAGATCACTGTGTGGTCCCAGCCTCAACTAGAAACTCCTGTTCCTCAAGTAGAAAGGAAATGTTCTGAGAAGGATGACGGCAACAAAGCACAAATGTGCTTGACACAGTGGGTGGATGTACAGATTGTGACAAGAGTGTACGAGCCCCCGAGTACCCGACTGAAACAAATAAGCCTCCCGTCCAACTTCTTCAACTCCCATGTCTTAACGCTTCTCCATCTCTTCCACCTGCCCCTCCCTCACCATCTCCTCTTTCGGTGGGGTTCAGGTCTCCCCCCCACCCCCCGCCCTTATTTGGGTAAATGAAGCCATCTTCTAAATGTCAGCGGCAGCTTGATCTAGTTCCCTAACTGTTCGTGTTTAGCTTCTTACTTAAAAACCAGTGTGGGGGCTGAGCCACGGTGGCATAGTGGTTATGCGCGGGACTGCGGCCCACTGGGACGGAGGTTCAATTCCAGCTCCACAGGAGCAAAGGCTGGGCCTCCTACTCCCACCACCAGAGGGCGGTGATGTTCCCACCCCCCCAAAAAAAACAACAGTGTGGGCTCTGTACAGCCCCTGCACTCTCCACCCTGGAGCCCCGTTTCCCAAACTTGGCTCCTCATGGGAGTTAGCTGCCGATCTGATGAAACCACAGGTGCACGTGCTCCACGTGCAACCCAATGAAGCAATCTCTAGGGGGAGCAGTCCAGGCTCTGTGCTTTCATCAGATCCCCAGGGGTTCCAATGATCCACCCTCTGGGACACCTGATGCTGCACCAAAGGCATCCACTTAGCCCGGCACACAGGCAGGCCTCTCGCCAACCTGTCCTCTCCTTCTGACGTCATCCCTGGCGGCACATCGCCTCTCTGTGAGTCCCTCCCTGTCAGCGGCATGCTTGCACGCTCCTGTTTGTCTCCTCGCTCGGAATGGGAACACTGGGTTCCGAGCCCCCGTCCCCAGCTCCCTAACTTCTCAACTGCTGCCGGGGCTGTCTCCATCATCTGGGACCTGTTTGGACACCACGGTTCCTAAGCCAAAGGGGTCCTTGGGCGCACTCTGCTGCATCCTTAAGAACCCCGCGCTTTCTGAGCCTTTCAGGTTACCCCGGAAGTGGATCCTCGGGGAGCACTTCGGGGCACGACAGGCACAGTGGGCGCGGCGGGCACAGTGGGTGCGGCGGGCACTGTCGGCGCGGCGGGCACTGCGGGTGCGGCGGGCACTATAGGCGTGGCGGGCTCTGCGGGCACGGCAGGCTCGGGGTCAGAGGAGCTTTCGCTTGGGATCTCACTCTCTTCTTCCTCTTCCGTCTTCACCCGGAGCACAAAGTCTTCGTCTCCGGCGCTGTCATCCTCTCCTCCCCCCACACCGGGAGGGTCTGCCTCCAGCTGGCTTTGCTTCAGCGTGGGGGGGCTGCTCAGCCTGGCGCTCTCGGGACAGCCGGCGGGCGCGGGCAGTGTCGTGGAGAACTCCTCGGCCAGCTCGTGGAGATACAGCAGCGCCCTGGGGGACAGGGCAGAGACACAGCCACACTCACCAAGGCTCACCGGTGAGCCCACACGTCAAGACACTCGTCTCACTGGCTCCTCCCCGGGAACCTGTGAAGCAGATCCACAGTTCCCTTCCCCCCC
>PVJH01034371.1:0-20719 GCA_004026705.1 Nesogale talazaci | reverse complement strand
GAGTAGGAGGCCCAGCCCCACTGCTGGAATTGAACCTCCGTCCCAGTGGGCCGCAGTCCCGCGCACAACCACTACGCCACTGGGGCTCAGCCCTCAAAACATTTTCTTTCTACTTGAGCCCTTGGTATCAGTTTATTCCCACCACCCCATCCCCCCACTCCCACTTACAAACCTTTGGTAATTTATAAATTATTATTTTTTTCCATATTACACTGGTCAATGTCTCCCTTTACCCACTTTTCTGTTGTCCATCCCCCCTGGGAGGGGGTTATATGTAAATCATTGTGATCGGTTCTCCCTTTTTTGTTGTTTGTTTGCTTTGTTTTGGGGGCATCACTGCCCTCTGGTGGTGGGAGTAGGAGGCCCAGCCTTTGCACCTGTGGAGCCGCTGCTGGAATTGAACCTCCAACCCAGTGGGCCGCAGTCCTGCGCACAACCACTATGCCACTGGGGCTCAGCCCTCTCCCTGTCTCAAGCTTTGTTCTCCATTCTTAAAAACTCATCCTAGTCAGGACCTTCAATTGTGGCCTTGATCAATATCATAAGGAGTAGTCTCCAGGCACCACCTAGTTCTTCTGGTCTCAGGTGATAGGAGGCTGTGGTTTAAGTGGAGCGTTATTCCTTTGAATTAGTTGCTTCCTAAATTTTCCTTTCGCTTTCTCTTTCTTTGCTTCAGGTCAGAAGAGACCAGTAGCTGCTTCTTAGATAGCTGCTCAAAAGAACCCAGATGCTACTCACCAGGGTCTAGAATATTATCTTTATGAACTGTGTTTTCCCAGTTCACCTAACTATCCCTGGAAGAAAGCATTTTCCCCAGAAACAGCAGAAAAGATCTTTCCAGAAATCACATGTTTTGTTAGTATTGTTTTAGGACCAAGTAAAACTATTTAGAAAGCAATATTTAAACATGTTTATGAAGTAAGCCATGTGTCAAATTAAACAGGACAAGAGGAATAGAACTGCAAAGAAGAAAATATAGAAGCTCTGTTTATGGTGTCACTTTATATGTCTCTCTTCCTCTAGGCGGTTTAGTTTTTATTTCTTATTATTGTTGATGTGATTCTTTTTATTCTGCTGTCAGTACCACTAGTTCAGACACTTAATAAAGGTTTCTGCTTGTGATTTCATGTCCGTATTCTTTGTCTCACTCTGTGAGCACCTACTCATTCTGTGATTATTAAAGTAATAGAATTACACCAGCAATTGTCTCCAAAAATAGGAGGGGAAAACAAAAACACATCATCTCAATTCCCCAACACGGCAATTTGTATTTTAATCCCCTAACATGGCAATTTGTATTTGTGTCCATACATTACTTGCATATAATATTTACACAGATTGTCTGCTTAGACTTTGAATACAGATGCATAGTTGGTTTACATACTGCAACCCCCGCTCCCTGATCAACTGTTTGATCTCAAATTAAACCCTCTGTACCTCAGCCCCCTCCCTTATAAAATGGAAATAATAATAGTACCCATCTCTTATGCCTGTTGTTGTTATTCAGGTACTTCAAATTGGTTCCAACTAACAGCCACCAAATGTCCACCACCTGGTCCTCATTTGCACATGTGTTGTTCGAACCCTCTGACAGAGCCACTGTATCGGTATGAGAATTAGCTTGAAGAGTGGCCATCTAGCTCAGAAGCAACAAAGCCCACACGGAAGAAGCACAGCAGCCTGTGTGACCACAAGGTGTTCAAAGGATCAGCTATCAGGCATCAAAAAACTAAAAATTATATCATTATAAATGAGGGGGAGTACAGATTGGGGACCCAAAGCCCATCGGTAGGTGAAGCAACATCCCCTTACAGAAGGGTCGCAGGGAGGAGATGAGCCAGTCAAGGTACAGTGTAGCCACAATGAAAATACAACTTTCCTCTAGTTCTTAAATGCTTCCTACCCCCCCACACCCCACTATCATGATCCCAATTCTACCTTACAAATCCAGTTAGACCCTGGGATGGATGTACATTGGTACAGATAGGAGCCGAAACAAGGGTTAATTCAGGACAGATGATCCCTTCAGGTCCAGCGATAAGAGTGGTGATACCAGAAGGGTGGAGGGAAGATGGAGTAGAAAAGGGGAACCAATTGCAGGGATCTACATATATTCTCCTCCCCGGGGTACAGACAATGGAGAAGTGGGTGAAGGGACCCATCGGATAGTGTAAGATTTGACAAAATAATGATAATTTGTAAATTATTAAGGGTTCATGGGGAGGGGAGTGGGGAAGGAGGGGGAAATAAGAAAAACTGATACCAAGGGCCTAAGTAGAAGGGCCTATGTTTCAGGAATGATGAAGACAACAAATGTACAAATGTGGCCTGCATACAATAGATGTATGTATTGACCATCATAAGAGTTGTATGAGCCCCCAATAAAATGATTTTTTTTTAAAAAAGAGTGAATGGAAAGCTCATGGACAGTGTTTGGCATTGGTGCCTGTTCAATAATGGTAGTGAGGCTGTTATGATTGTTTTTTTCCTGCAACCCTCACCTCACCTCTGTGAAGTTAGTATTGGTTTTGTTTCTTGCAGGAAACCTGCGGATCAGAGAGGTTAACTGGCACAGATAGCTCCGACTTCAGGTTCAGCGGGATTAAGACGGGTGAGAAATGGTCTGTGACTCTGCCTCTCTTGAGAAGGCTTTTAAGGGACACCAGTCATCACATACCTCCCCATGCGATGCAGCGGGAAATGCATGATGTCACCTATCATCTGACTGTCTGGACAAAAAGAAAAGGTTTCACTAGAATCATTCCTTTCTCTGAATCCTCAGACTTACAGAGCATAGAGCGGGGAGGAGTTATGTTCAGTGGGACCACAGGAAAAACCCTCAAATCTAAAAGGTGGGCCATTCTCCAGTACAAACCAGCTGGGTCTTTTCAACAACCCATGGCACAATTAAAAAGAAAGGAGAAAGGAGGTGTGTGTGGGGGGGGGTGTGACTGGAGGATTTTTCTAGCTGAAAAGAGGCATTAACAAAGGCAACATGCCTGGTCTTAGGATTTGAACCTAAGAGCAAATTAAGAGAATTAAATAGGGACAGGATATTTAGACAGTAGGGGGAACTATCACAAGTTTTGTCAGGTGCGATAGTAACATGTAGTTAGATTCTGAAGAAACATACTAAGGAATGTAGGCGTAAATTGACTCAATGTCCAGAGTTTTCTGTGAAGTGATTTAGCACACATGAAAAATAGAGCACCCTAAGACAAAATATGAAATTTAGGGGATAGTGTGAGTTCATGGGAGATCTTTGGATGAACCTGTATACTGTAGTGAAGGCTTGACATTTTTTCATGATAAAGAGTAAATATAGAGAGCAGCAGTTATAGACCAGCCAAACAAGAAAGTTCTAAAAGTTCAGTTGTTGCAGATGTGGCCTTGGGTGGCAGCGTGGCCAAATGTCCGTTCAGTGAGGGTGGCACTCCTCCCCCTTCTGTATCTGACATCATCGGAAGTTTCACAAGAGCAGGGCTTTCCAAAGACCCCGCTTGTATTACTCCCAAGGAAAACCTGTCTAGTAATGCTTCTGAAAGCCAGTGTAAAGGGCCAAGGTTGGATGCTGTGAAGCACTTAGATGAGCAATAAGTGAAGAATGGACTGGCACCAACACCGATGTCCATGGCGTAAACCCACTGAGACCTTAACTCTTTGTTTGCTTTTCAGATAAGAAGATGGTTGGGGATTTGGGTTAAGATTGATCCCGAAGAAGGGATATTGTTAAGGTTTAAAAAAATTTGGGGGGGGTGGGTTGAGCCCAGTGGCATAAGTGGTTGAGTGCGGGACTGTGGCCCACGGGTTTGGCGGTTCAAATCCAGTGGCGGCTCTCAGGAGCAGCACTAGGTAGCGCCCATGACCACCAGAGGCCTTGATGCCAAAAAAAAAATGTTTTTTATTAATTTCCAGCTCTGGGTTCTACTCTAAGCTACTCATTTACAAGTGGGAACATTGGAGAAGAGGAAATATGTTCACCTTCAAGTTCATTAAATGTTTGTTTTACTTTCAAGCCAAGTTCTAAGAAAATCATAGCTTTCCATTCCATTCTCTAGCAGGATCCAAAAAGAGTATGTTAAATACATACCTCCAAATACATACCTCTTGGGCCAATGCACCGCTGCAAAGGTTTATGTATTCAAGTATTTCTCAACTTTTGTTGTTGTGATTGAGAATGTACACAGGAAAATGCACACCACTTCAACAGTTTCCACAGGTACCACTTCCTGACACGGGTGACATTCTTTGAGTTGTACAACTACTCTCAAGCTTCCTTTCGGGGTTGTTCCACTTCATGAGCATAACCCACTGCCCGATAGAGCTCCTATCTAAACTTTCCAGTCGCTGTGTTCACCTTGATCCCATACAGGTAGTTCTCAAGATGGCGTACTACTACAGGCAGGCATTCTTTACCAAGTAAGTAATGATTGGTTTTACTTTGTTTTCCCCAGAGTGGCTGTATCACTTTATTTTTTAAATCATCTTTTTTGGGGGCTCATACAACTCTTATCACTAATGATTGGTTTTAAGAAGACTTCAAGGGAATAGTTTTGGTTTAAGAGGTCAAGATTATCTCTGGGCAATAGTTACAGGGGTGAATCCACCCTCTCTGACTCCAAGAAGTTTGGAGTCCATTCAAATTTCAACTTCTGTTCTACTTTTCCCCCCCTTTTGATTAGTGTCTTTCTATGGATTCATCCAGGTTTTCTAATTTCCTGGCAAAAGAGGCAGTTGTTCATGGAGGCAACGAGTCACACATTCCATATTCCCCTTGTATTCCTCATATTTCTTTTTCTTCCTTTGCTTGAGAAAAATAGAGACTAACTGGTGTGCCTGGGGTGGTCACTGGCAGGTTTTTAAGACCCCAGACACTGTGCAACAAACTAGACATGCCCTTAGACCAATTAGCATCCCATATAAGGATGACCTGAAGCCTCCCCAACAGGGAACCAAATCCCAAGAGGTTTCTGGTTGGACCCAGGCAGCAGCCTCAGCAGCTGCTCTTTTGTTGATCCATTCATCGATTTTAAAAAATCCAGTGTAGGGCTGAGCCCCAGTGGCGTTAAGTGGTTGAGTGCGGGACTGCGGCCCGCGGGCTTGGCGGTTCTAATGCAGCGGCGGCTCTCAGGAGCGGCACTGGGTAGCTTCTACAACCACCAGAAGCAGTGATGCGCCACCCCCCACCCCCCGCCGCCAAAATACAGTGTACTGCTACTGTAATCAAAACCGACGGGCACTGGTATAGCAGTAGACACAAACACCCAAGGAATAGAATGGAGACTCCAGGAATAATCCCATATATCTATGAACTGACTTTGATAAGGGTGCTAACTAAGTCCATTCAATGGAGAGAAAGAAAAGTTTCCTTAATACATGGTGCTGGGAAAATTGAATTTCCAGAAAAATGAAATAGGATCCATGCTTCACATCATATACAAAATTAAATCCAAATAGGAGCTGAGCCCCAGTGGCATAATGGTTGAGTGCGGGACTGTGGCCCACGGGTTTGGCGGTTCAAATCCAGCAGCAGCTCTCCAGGAGCAAGGCTGGGCTTCCCACTCCCACCACAGGGCAGTGATACCTAAAAGAAAGAAAGGAACTAGGGCTGAGCCCCAGTGGCGTAGTGGTTGTGCGCGGGACTGCGGCCCACTGGGAAGGAGGTTCAATTCCAGCAGTGGGGCTGGGCCTCCTACTCCCACCGCCAGAGAGCAGTGATGCCCACAAAAAAAAAAAGAAAAAAGAAAGGAACTGGGGAACTGGGTTGCTGTGAGGCAGGATTGACCACAGGACAGTTAACCTTTTTTTTAAAAAAAAGAGAATAACTAAAGTTTTTAAGAAGAATACACATTTGCAAACAGAGGACCATAAATGTTGATCAGGATGTGGGGAAATTGGAACACTTACTCACTGCTTGTGGAGATGCAACATGGTATTGCCATCATGGAGCCCATCCATGTGGCCCTTCCTCAGCAGTTCAAATCTCAGGGGGCACTGAAAAACAGCAAGCAGAGACTCCGACAGAGACTTGTACGCTAGAGCTGTGGGTCTTCGAGTTCATCCCTATTTGAGAATTTGGGTATGAAAATCTCTACTCCCCCACCCCCCGCCCCACATCACTGCCCTGGTGGGAGTAGGAAGGCCAGTCTTGCTCCTGGAGAGCTGCTGTTGGATTCAAACTGCCAGCCCTGCGGGCCGCAGTCCCACACACAGCCACTGCACCACTGGGGCTCAGCCGGAAAGCTCTACTTTTTATAATGATAGGAAGTAATTTCTTCTTAAAAGGGACAGTCCTCCAGATGATCCCTTTAGGACCAGTAGGGAGAGTGGGGATTCCAGGAGGAGGGAAGAAAGGTGGAGTAGAAAGGGGGAACCTATTATAAGGATCTTCATATAGCCTCCTCTCTGGGGTATGGACAACAGGGAAGTGGGAGAAGGGAGACGTTGCACAGAGTTCGATGTGACAAAATAATAATTTATAAATGATCAAGGGTTCATGAGGGAGAGGGAGTGGGGAGGGAGTGCGAAAAGGAGGGGCCAATAACAAGGGCTTAAGTAGAAAGGGAATGTTTTGAGAATGATGATGGCATCAAAGGTACAAATGTGCTTTGCATACAATAGATGTATGTGTGGATTGTGCTAAGAGTTGTGTAAACCACCAAGAAAATGATTAAAAAAAAGGGGGGGGTGGTCCTCAGCCCTTCCATACAGTAAGTAAACATTCAGAACCCTCAGAAGAAGACCATCCTCCCATGTTACCTTGTTTGACATTTCTCTCCTCAACTGGACATCAACACATAGAATAGCTCATAGATGGTGCGGAAAAAAATGACCTTTTCAAACAAAAAGTGCCCATCAATATAATTGTGCTGCTTTTTGGAATCCCTTGGGAAAATCCCCATAGGGGGGAAATAGGCATCTTAAGGAATTTTAAAACTTTTTTTTTTTTTTCAGGAATGAAGAGGATATGCTCTATTGGAGGTAGTGAAGGACTTTGGGAAAAGGAAAGAACGTCAGAGAGAGAGAGAGAGAGAGAGAGAGAGAGAGAGAGAGAGAGAGAGAGAGAGAGAGAAAAGCATCTTGTATTCCTGGGTGGTCCTGAGGCCCAAGAGTTAGGCCAGGGAAGCCACCGGAATTTTAAAACTTCATCAATGTTTTCACCCTCGCTCAGATTGTGATTGAATAAACTTCCTGCAGAAGTTCCTTCCAGTCTTAAATGTCTTTGAAAATCCCACCTCGCCCACCATCAGCCTGTTTTCCTGGTGGATCTCTTCCTTTAATCCTGTTAAGAGGTGGGGCTAACTTTCCATCTACTGAAAAAGAGAATTCATTCCAGGTAATGGCCACGAATCCTCTGACACAGTCCTTCACCTGAGAGCTTTCCGAACATTTGCAGACATACCTGGGCCGTTCTGACTCATTCTTTTGGAGCAGAACATCGATGGGCAAAACCCAGATGTTTTGCTGGCCTGCATGTTCCTTCATGCTCTCTCTGAGGCTGGCCACACAGGAGCAATCACTCAGCAGGTGGGTTACTCCGTTCCTAGCACAGGCCCCGGGGGTGGGGTGGGGTGGGGGTGCTGGCATGGAATTGGGATGACATGGGACCATTTCTCTCCATTGGCTTACAATTTCTCAACCAACAGGAAATCTAAATTCATCTAAATTCAACTGTCCTTTCAGTTGACTGCAGATGCTATGCTAATTTGTTCATTCGGGAACTGTCAAAGAAAGTCTGAAGAGACTGAATGGAGCCTTGAAAATATATTAGGCCAGGATATGTGTTGGACTCAACTGAGGTGATTATCTTTTACGGGGCATTTAGGACACATGTCCTAAATCATAGGAAGTGAGTTTTAGCACCAGACTTTTATATGTGGTTTGACAAAGATTCCAAGGGTGTAAGAACTTCGCTGGGTAATGAGCTGCCAGGGAGTGGATTCCAAGCTTAGTGACCGTATAGGATTGACTGAAACCTTTGGATTTCCAAAAATCTGTACAGGAACGCTCCCATTTGCTGCCACAATGTCGGTGCTGACGCAGCAGGAGGCCTCTGTGCGTTTCCAAAACTTCAGAGCTTCTGACAGTTGTGAACTGCCAAACATATGCATCCACAGGACAACACATAATCACTCCACAACTAGGCGTCTTGCATTTACAGCAGGGGTCCTCAAACTTTTTAAACTGTCCCTTTAACTGTTGAAGGGCCGGACTATAGTTTTTTTAAACTGTGAACAAATTCACTGCGGCCTGGGATGAGTTGGCTGCTAAGCAGGACAGCAGTGGCAGCAAAAACACCCGGCGGGCCAGATACATGTCCTTGGTGGGCCACATGTGGCCTGTGGGCCGTAGTTTGAGGACGCCTGATCTACAGGGACAGACAGCTTCATCTTTCTCCCAGCGATAGGCTGCTATGTTTGAACTTACCACCTTGTGATAAGAGTCCAACATTTACCCAACAGCACCACCAACGGTTGCCAGTGAATGGCAGTGGGCAGCGGTGGGGGGGGAGGGGGGGGAGGGGCGGGTAGGGGAGATGGGGAGGGGTGGAGGAGAGAATTCAGGTCTGTTCATGCTCTTAGCAGCCCTGAACTGTTCTCCCTGGAAAAGGGGAAAGAACAAGAGGGAGGCAGTAGTAAAGAAGAGCAAGGTCAATGCCAATGTTTTTGCCCCTGGAAGGCTATAGGAAGCTCAAAGTGATGGCTATCACTGGGAGTCTGAATGCAGATGCCGATGAGGCCATGTTTCTCAGTCTGCGCTAGTGCTCTAGGGGAGAATTCTTCTGGCCTCTTCTGGCTCTGGCAGTTGTTGGGTGCTGCCAGGACACTGCCGACTCACAGGGTCCCTATAGGACAGGACATGGGACTCTACAGGACAGAGGTTTTAGCGCCATAAGATTTCTTAGAATGGCATCTATGTTGGAGAAGACTGGGTCTTTTCTCCATTGTGCTTTTAAGGCTCCTTCCAGCTTCTGGGGTGGGAAAAAGATGAAGCGATCTGCTCCCCTCAGGACGTCCAGTCTCAGAAGCTCACAGGACAGTTTTCTTTATCTCCAGTCCCTTTGAGTCGGCATCCGTGGCAGCGGGTCTGTGGTTTCCCACGTCGGCTAGCCCCAGGCGTTTCTTAGGTCTTTGGTGTGCCCACGGCCATCTTCAGTTGGTCTTTCTGTCCCTTTTCTTAAATAAGGACACCCCTCAGATGAGATTAGGACCCAGTGTACTTCAGTAAAAAGCCAAAGTCACTTATTATCTTGAAGGACTTCCTTTCCAAAGAAGGCCATGTTCTTGGGAGGGGGTGGGGTGGGAGGGGTGTCCTAGTGAGGGACTTTAGAACGTCCACTCATCTTTTTATGGGAGGCGCCAATGAATCCACAACAATGCCCCACCGTTAGCCAGCCTTATACTTCACCAGGTCTTTCTGAGACTTCCCAAGGTGACTAATGTCAGATAAGAAGGGACCACAAGGGAACAAAGGATATTTTTGTTCTACCCTTTGCAGTCACACAGTCCCGTGGGGCAAATATCTGCCCTGCTTCGTTGTGAGTTGTGAGACTGCTTTAGCAGCCCCGGTGGGGTGGTGGTTCCTCTGTGGATTGCCAATCCTATGGTCGGCAGTTCAAACTCACCCGCAGCTCTAAGGGAGAAAGGCTTTCCACTCCTGTCAAGAACTATCGTCTCAGTCTGTTCCACCCTGTCCTGTCTTGTTGCCTGAGTCAGAGTGCAGTGTGGAGCCTTTAGGAAGCAAGGAGGGGTATACTCGCGTAGTGAAACTGTGTCCTGTCTGAAAGCCCACTGTGGAGAGGGTCAACGCATTTGAGAGTCCAGGGCTGGAGAGAACAAGAACTGCTGAGGACGCGAACTCTCATTCCCACAGTCCCTGGGCCCCACTCTGTGTTTGAGGCACAAAGAGGTGACTTTCAGAAGTCCACTTTGACTCCCCAAGCTTTCGCCTGGCTTCAGAAAGTCAGATCTCCCATCTGTACCTCAGCTCCCCTCCCTCCCCCATAATCGAGTGGGGAATGTTTGACCCTCTCAGAAGGTTTATTTACCAAGGGGTCCTGGTGGTACAGGGATGAAAGCACTCATCTGCTAACCAAGAGGCTGGCAGTCCAAATCTTCCATCCACCCTGCAGGAGAAAGATGTGGCTGACTGGATTCCGTCAGGAGTACAGCTTTGGGAACCCTATGCGCCCAGTCCATGCTGTGCGATAGGGCCACAGTGAGTCTGAATGGCCTACTGGCAGTGAGGTTTAAAGTGCTTCTGGGGTGTATAACTGATGTCAGCACTGGATGCCTTCCCATGATGAGGTCACTGTCAGCTTTGTCCTGCTTCTCCCCTCCCCCCTGCTGCTCCAGGGCCGGAAAAGAGAAAACAGTCCTACTAGAGATGAGGTCTGTTGATATTTCCTTCCTTTGTAAATTTTTAAAATTGAGGGCCTACTAAGTGCCGCTCATGCAAACTCATTGTCACTGATAATTTGTTGCCCATGATTGCCACTAGGGCTTCTCATAAGTGTGAGACTCAGCTCAAAAGTTTCAACAAAGAAATTCTCTGCTGCCATGGGGTTTTCATTCCCAGAACTTCAGCATTCAATAGTGATGAATTCAAATAACCACAAAGGATTAGGGATTTGAAATTGCTTCCCTAAACCTAGACTTCTTCAATAGCTTCCTCCCTGATTTCCTTGATGCCATCTCTCTCTCTCTCTCTCTCTCTCTCTCTCTCTCTCTCTCTCTCTCTCTCTCTGGTTTTTCAATCCCTGGTATCAAACTACTCTTTTTAAAATGCCCCTTAGTCAAAATGCCTCTCAAGTCTCTCCCTGTACCTTTCATCTGGTAATGAACTCCAGGCTTCTTGGCTCACCACTGGCCCTCTGAGCAAACTCCAGCGATCCACTCTTCATCATTTTTGCCACCACTGGCCTTCCTGAGTCTTTAAGCCAAGTTAGTCCATTCATGGTCTCCCTGTGATGGTCTTTCTTCTTCTTTCCCCTTAAAGAAGAGGTTCCTTAAAGATGTAGTGGTTGGTTTTTAAAGATTTATTAAAGGAGTGCACACTCATTTTTTTTGGGGGGGGAGCATCACTGTCCTCTGGTGGGAGTAAGAACACACTCATTTTACACAGAATACAGCACACTACAGAAACATTTAATGGGTTGCTAATGTCTCCCTTACCCCCCCCCGTCTCATTCTGAGATTAAAATTAAAGAGTGAAAAGAAATAAACAATATCTATATCATTAACCCCAATGGAAAGCCACACAAACAACAGAAGGTGTCTTTCTCTAGATTCGCCACTTCTCAGCATTTCATCACACTGGCTTTCTTAGTCTCTCTTTCGCCCCCTTTCCATACGCACTGCTATTTATTGCTCTGAATTATTTGATAATATTTTGCAGATATCATGTCCTTTTACCTTTTCCTATTTTAGTATGTCTATCCTAAGAAAAAAGGATCCTAAGCATAGTTACCCAATTGCAGGACGTTTAACATTAGTACCATATTTCATCTAATCTAGTTTCCAAATTGTCATTGCTTCAGTTGACCTAATTGTGCAGTCACAGTTTTCATCTGCGTTGTCCTGGTGCAGCGTGGCACTCAGTCCTGGATTACTGTCTACATTTAACTCATTCCTTTTCGCTCTTTTCTGACATCTGATTTTCTTTGTTTTCCATGTGATTGCTATTATTGAAGACTAAAGGCCAGTTTCCTTTTCCTTTTGACTTTTATTTTATTTATTTATTTTTTTTAAGGCACTGCCCTCTGGTAGGAGTGGGAGGCCCAGCCTTGCTGCTGCTGGATTTGAACTGCCGAGCCAATCGGCCGCAGTCCCGCACTCAGCCACCACACTACTGGGGCTCAGCCCTGACTTTTATTTATTTTTTTTGGGAGGGGGGCATCACTGCTCTCGGTGGTGGGAGTAGGAGGCCCAGCCCCACTGCTGGAATTGAACCTCCATCCCAGTGGGCCGCAGTCCCGCGCACAACCACTACGCCACCGGGGCTCAGCCCTGACTTTTATTTTTATTTTATTTATTTATTTATTTTAGGCATCACTGCCCTCAGGTGGTGGGAGTAGGAGGCCCAGCCTTTGCTCCTGGGAGCCGGAATTGAACCTCCATCCCAGTGGGCCGCAGTCCCGTGCACAACCACTACGCCACCAGGGCTCAGCCCCCTGACTTTTATTTTTAATAAATAAAATGTTCTTTATTTTGAGTCTACCTGGTATTTTTTCTTATCTTTTATAGTCATTTAAGTACTCTACAACCCCAAACCCCACTTATCCTTCTGGTCTCAATTAGAATCCCTTATGTGCTTATCCTTGCTGGAGGTCAGAGAAGGCTTCAGAGACTGCTTTAGAGTTACCACAGCACCCAGCACTGTGCTCAGGGCACACAGGGGTGACTCATCAATATTTGTTAACAAATTGACGTAAGCCTCAGACATGAGGACCCTCTCCTGTTGAGACAAAACAGGTCGTGTGAGCTTAGCAAGCCAAGATGTGTGTCTTTGCTGCCCATTGCTTCTGAGAATGGTGATTCTTGCAATGAATTTTGGGAACAGTTACTTCCCTGAGACAGTCAAAACTGGATCCTTACCTTTACGTTCACCACATCATGAAACTGTGAAAGTTGTAAGGAACTTGATGTATATATATATATACACATACACACATAATATTTTTAATGTTTCACTAGATCGTTAAAAGCGTGAGATGAAAAGTAATCCTGTGCCTACTCTTTTGTGCCTCCAAACTTCAGTCAGCTAAAAAAGTGTTGCGTTCAAGAAAAGAGATTCCTAGCCTAAACAGCCAAACTGTTCAAACTGGAAATCAGGATATTTAAGTAAAACCTGGCCTTGGGCTATCAAAGTATAGGAGGTTAAAAGAGGTTTCTTAGGGAAGAAGAGCTTACAGAGGCAATGCTAAATTATAGATAGAGAAAATGGCTTTAATATGAACCACTGTCCATTTGTGGACATCGAGTAACCCTTTTTGTCCTTGCTTGAAAAAAAACAAAGAGCATTTGGTTTTTATCAAGTCATAGTAAATGTTGAAAATCACATGGTGTTCAATGCCTCCATGTGGTCAAAAAATGACTTAACTCTGTCATCGCTTTCTGTGAAAGAGTAATACTTGAAACCCAAAAGTCAGATGATGTGCAGGCCCTTCAAAGGGATATCAATGCTTTTTTTTTTTTTTTTGCAGTCCAAGGGAGAATGTTCTGAATGAATGATCAATGTCCCATTGGCATTTGATCTCGTGACACTACCTGCTCTCCTTTGCAGACTTTCGTTTTCATATACAGATTTTATCAGACCAAGAGCATAATACAATGGCACAGGTACACTGAAATCTGCGTGAGTCCAAGTTTTCAGAAATACTTTCTTTTTTTTGGGGGGGGGGGGGCATCGCTGCTCTCCGGTGGTGGGAGTAGGAGGCCCAGCCCCACTGCTGGAATTGAACCTCCGCCCCAGTGGGCCGCAGTCCCACGCACAACCACTACGCCACCGGGGCTCAGCCCACAGAAATACTTTCTATAGAAACTATTTTTCCCTGAACTTTATTTTGTTGTGATTGTGGAGGAGAGGCTCAGCAACAGATACAGTAATTCAACAGTCTCTTCGTTGAATGTATTCTTTGAGTTCTGCAACCATCCTTATCGTTCTTTTCTGAGTTTTTCCTCCCAAATACACATAAATTCATTGTTCCGAAAGGTTCCCATCCAATCTTCTAAGTTACCAATGCCAGTTTGATCCTAGAGCAATCCCAAACCAAATTCACTGCCATTCAGTCGATGCCCATTCATAGTGACCTTAGAGGATGGTGGTTCTCGTCCTGTGGGTCACTGTCCCTTTGGGGATTGAATGATCCTTTCACAGGGGTCACCTAACACATCCTGCATATCAGATACCTTCTTTTATGATTCATAGCAGTAGCAAAGTTAGTTATGAAGTAGCAATGAAAATACTGCTATGGCTGGGGGTCACCACCACATGAAGAATTATATGAAAGGGTCATGGCATTAGGAAGGTTGAGAACCACTGATAGGACAAGGCAGAACTAACCACCCCCCCCCCCCCCCCCCCCGTGAGTTCCCAAGACTGTATTTCTTTCCAGGAGTTAAAAAGTCCCATCTTTTTCTCTGATCCCAGATGGATAGTTCTTAATTTAATGCTGAAGGCAGGCCCTTTTTACAACTTACCTTAAACCACTGATTGTGTTTACAAAGGCTTCTGGGGATATTTTTGGCTCAAGATGTACAGTTTATTTCAGGGCAATAGTTCTAGGGGTTCACTTCTCTTCTGTGCTCCAGAAGATCTAAAGTCCATGAGGATGAGAAATTCTGTTGTGTGTTTTCCCCCTTTTGATCAGGATTCTTTTATGGAATCTTGGATTTGAATGTTCAGCAATGGTAGCAGGCCATTGTATAATTCTGCTTTCATGGTGGCCATGACTCAAACATCCCACATCCTCCTCATAGTCTGGACAGGTGAACAGAGACCACGTGTTGTACCTTTGGATGGCTACCTGCAAACTTGTACCTCAGGTACTATGCAATGAACTATGTTAAGAGGTAGAACAGAACCACTAACCATGTTATTAGGGCAATCAATGGGCTGTCCCATGAAATCATGAAATCAATCTCTAAGTCAAGGAACCAAATCTCAAGTGATAGTTGCCTATATGTAAGTAGCCACAAAGCTGCACTAAAAACATTTGACGGAGGGGGTCATTGCAACTGCAACATACAGGACAGCTATGAGTGAGAACTCAGTGGTAGTGAGCTTGGTTTTTTCATACACTGGTCAGTCAAAAGTATTGTTAAGAGGAGTCCAGTTTATGGCTTTATTCCAAACAGACATTTGTCAACATTACTCTACAATCAGTGAATGATTATAGACAAATTCTCTTGGTAATATACTTGTCTCAGGGGACTGAGCCCTGGTGGCATAGTGGTTGTGCACGGGACTGCGGTCCACTGGGATGGAGGTTCAATTCCGGCTCCCAGGAGCAAAGGCTGGGTCTCCTACTCCCACCACCTGAGGGCAGTAATGCCTAAAAAAAAAAAAAAGTAAAAAAAAAAATATATATATATATACTTGTCTCAGGGGACTGAGCCCTGGTGGCATAGTGGTTGTGCATGGGACTGTGGCCCACTGGGATGGAGGTTCAATTCCAGCTCCACAGGAGCAAAGACCAGGCCTCCTACACCCACCAGAGAGCAGTGATGCCCCCCCAAAAAAAACAAACAACCATATATATATTTATATATATATATATATATATATATATATTTGTCTCAGTTTCATTAGGACACTTTCATAAAAGGTCTAATCAAAGGGATATTTTCCCAGTAGATTGGCTGGGCCATTTAAATTCATGACAGTGCGCTCAGTGCAAAAGGTGATGGCCACTGCTGATGGGGACTATATTGATAGATTTTCTCAAAGGACACAGGATGTTCATGGGGGCTTATTAGAAAAAAAAGTTTTAAGAAACTAGAACATTAAATTTGATGAGAAAAAGATCAGGAAAGTCGCATCCAGGAAGTTTTTCCCATCACGACACCTGCTCATCCTTGGAGGACAGCAAGGGCTAACCTGTGAGAATTCCGTTGGGAAATCTTCCCATAGCCCGTCAATAGCCCTGAGAGTGTGCTTTCAAATCTTTGGTACCTCAAACACAGAACGTTAATATATATAGATATATAGATATACTCTGGTTCCTTTCCAGAATGTACTAGCTCTGGGTCTTATACCAAGAGCCTCCTGGATATGGAGCTATTTTGAGTTATATAGATATATACCCCTGCCCTGTTGCTATGGGTAGAATTGACAACGGCAATAAGAGTACTAGGTTGTTTTGACCACTGTACCTCTGTTATTGTTCAGCAGGAAAATGAGATTTTTCATTCCTGTTCAGAGTTACAGCCTTGAAAACCCAAATTCACTGCCATGAGTCAATTCTGACTCATATTGAGCCCATAAAGACAGGGTCTCCAGTACTGTCAATCTTTTATAGGGATCAGAGAACTTTATCTCCCAAGCAGCAGATTGTCCTTATCGGCCCAATCCACAGTGCCATTTCTCTACTCTCTCTCATATAAGAGTGGTTAAAGGGCATTAGACTATGTCTTTTTCTTTTAAGTCAACTATAGCCAGGGAAATTCTTACCTTTTCACTTCACAAGAATCCCCCTAGTACTGTAAGCACCTACTTAAAGACACTTGATACTCCCAAGATAACTGGAGGGAGAGGGCTGGGCCAATCTGAGAACCAGGCACAGGTACTAGTCAAAACTGGAGCCCCTGTTCTCAAAGCCCAGGGATGTCCCAGTGCTGCCCCACTTGGGCTTCTGTGCCTGGATGCCTCTTTCAAGTGTAAATTGAGCATTTTTCAATATATACGCATGTTTTTATATGCACCAATCCCATGAGGTCATCTACACAGGAAACTGCTGTGAAGAAGGGCATTAGACAGGTCAGGAGGAAGAGCAGAGGATTGTTTTCCTTACAGATCCATTGGTATCTTTTGAATAATAAAGCATGAGAATGTATTACCCTTCAAAATATGTCCCCAAAGGTGAGATAAATAAATAATGAAGCTTTTTCTCTGGATGGGGAGAAGGGAACTTCAATAACAGGCATTCTTTGGTTCAAGCAAATGGTATGAACACAGTGATGCCCTTCCATCCCCCACGCCTTTTTCAACCATGTCTCACTTGTTAAGATAGTCTTGAAAATATGGTCACAATTTTTTCCCCTGGATAGCATTATAGTGTGTTCTCTTCCAGACTTTTTGCTGACCCCTCAGTGTTTCCCAGTACTGTGGGCAGCATGTACATAACCAGTTTATCACCATGTCAGTCGGGGTAGACTAGAGGAACACATTCATAGATGCTCATATGTATATAAGAGAGAGCTTTACACTAAAAAGAAAAGAAAACAGAGAGAGAGAGAGAGAGAGAGAGAGATAGAGAGAGAGAGAGAGAGAGAGAGAGAGAGAGAGAGAGAGATACAAGAGCAATTGAATACTGAGAAAACATCCAGGCCAGTCCAGATCAAGTCCCTAAGTTTGATATTAGCTCATGTGTCCAATACCAATCTGTGAAGTCCTCTTCAGACTCACCAAATACATGCAAAGACATGTATTTGCATCACAGGCCAGTAGATGTAAAGTCTTGTGGGTTCAGTGGCTGTAGAGAGAAGCATCTCAGCACTGGCAGGGTCTCCATGTGGTTCCTTCCGTTCCCAGGATACAGGCTCTGTCAGCATAGTGCCATGTGTCTTATTGGTAGAGTGAGCAGAGTGAGTGAGCAGAGAGAGTGTGTCTCCCACCTCCAAGGAATTCCCCAGAATCCTCACAGAGACTTTTTTGGCTATGACCTGATTGACAGACTAAACATCACCCCTTCACGCTATATCCTTTCAAGTCCCAAATTGACACCAGATTATGTAACCACCACAGCCACCAACTGACTTCCCTGGCCTTGGGTAAAACACCTAAAATGCCTTTCATTTGTGACCTGAATAGGGTAAATGAGAGTTATCTTATCCTATCTTTCCCTTAGAAGGCTTTTTTCTTAAGCCTTTATCATCCAGTCTTTATGTGTCCTAACAACATTCTGGTGAAGTGGGGTGTGGGTGGGATTGTTAATAAGTGACTCTGTGTAAATTAACAAACAACTTCCATTATGGAGGTCCATTGATCCCTAAGCAAGAGGTTCAGGCCCGATCTCACAGGTATCCATACTCCATAGAGATGAAGGAGTGGCGGTTCACAGAGATGAACTCAGTTCTTCGGCCTTGTAGCCACCATGTAGAAGATTTTTTAAAAAAACTCACCGCCACTGAGTCAATTCTGACTCACAGTGACCCAATGGACAGAGCAGAACTGCTCGCAGTCGGGTTTTCAAGGCTGTAAATCTCTACAGAAACATACAACCACATCTTTCTCCTGCTGAGTAGACATTATCTTCAAACTACTGCACCCAACGCTTAACCCACTATGCCAGCACGATAAAAGAGGTAGAGGGTTGTAAATTCATTTTTTTATTCCTTTCTGAAACAATTGTGTATTTAAAACAACCAAACCCTGGGCTGAGCCCCAGTGGCGTAGTGGTTGTGCGCGGGACTGCGGCCCACTGGGACGGAGGTTCAATTCCAGCAGTGGGGCTGGGCCTCCTACTCCCACCACCAGAGAGCAGTGATGCCGCCCACCCCCCCCTCCCCCCCCCAAAAAAAAACCAAACGGTAAGATTAGAGGCTTGAGAACAGTAAAATACTGTCTAAACCTTCTGAGGTTTTTATTCCAGACTCAGCAGGGTCATCCCCAAACCATACAGCATAAAGCAGGGTTAGTTTGGACTGAACAAGGAAGGGGGTACAGGACGGCTAGCATCCTTTGAGACACGTGGTTAAGAGAGTACACGTCCCTGTGTAGGAGTCCTTAGTTGACGTGTTCTATTTCCCCAGGGACCAGGCCAGCCTAAGATTGAAGCACAAAATACCATGTCTCCTTTTAAAAACAAATTTCGTACCATAGTTAGTATCTATTGTGGATTGAATTGTGCCTCCACGCTGCCCCCCCCCCCCACCATCCCCAACACACACATTGTAAATCCGAACCTCTATGCCTCTAGTTATAATCCCATTTGGAAAGGGGTTCTCTTTGCCATGTAAAGGAAATGGGATTAGTGTAGGGTGTGTTTTAAATCAATCTCTTTTGAGATATAAAAGAGCTTAAACAAGCAAAGGGAAGGAGTCAGAGATGGCATGGGGTGGGGGTGGGGTGAGGGTGGGGGAGCCACTTGAAGACCACACGGGAGCAGAAGCTCAGGAAAAGAGGCCCTTCCTCCACAGCTGACACAGAGAGGCCCTTCCCCTGGAGCTGCGCTGGATTCAGAGGTCTAGCTTCTGAAACTGTGAGGAAATCCATTTGTGTATTAAAGTCACCTATTTGCCGTCTTCCTATTATAGCAGCACTAGATAACAAAGGCAGCATCCAAGTATAAAATTTATACTGATATTTAAAAATCCATCCATTATCCTAGTCACTTCCACCAATCAACCCCCCCCCCCCCGTCAGTATATATATGTGTGTGTGTATGTGTACGTACTTGTATATATATACACACACCTATATGTACAGGCTTTAGAAAGTTCATGGAAAAGTTTCATTGTCTTTTAATTAGGTTTTTCCACAAGCTTTCAAAGCTCCCCCATAAATAGTTTTTGTTTTTGTAAAACTGGTTGTAATCATAGTGGAAATGTGTATGTTAACGTATCAGAAATCCAAAATTTCATAATAAAGAAATCTAAATTGTAATAACGGCTTGAAGGTTATTTTCCTTGCCCCCAACTGAATGTACTTGTTGACTTGTTTTCCGTTGACGTTATCTTTATTGTCAGATGTACAAAAAGTTTACAATCTGTTTTGTAAGAGATTTTTTTTTTAAGTACCAGAAAGCAGGAAATGCCATTAGTTTTGCAAGCCAGGACTCCCAAACCCAAACACTCAGAAAGGTTAGATGTGGGGATCTTTTCAAGTCTCTGTGAATTGGGGTGGCTAAGCGATAGCTGTCTGGCCAGAGCTGAAACGATAGCCTTCAGGATCTTCCAGCTTTGGGGGTCCTTGATTCTATGGTGAGCCCTGAGAGAGACAGGATTTCTAGTTATCCGGAAAACAAGAGGCGAGACTGGGAAGCTGACTGGGAAGCTCTCCTGGTCTTACATTCTTAGGACATGCTGTCAGGAGAGCGCAAGCTCAGAGAAGGGCACTCTGGTCAAGTCGAGGGGCAGTGAACAGAGGAAGGCCCTCAAGGAGAGGGACCGATGCTGCGGTGTCTGCAACAAGGGCTGGGCCACAGGAACAATGGTAGGGTGGTGCAGGCCAGGGCAGCCTTTTTGTTCTGTGGTGCTCGGGGTCCCTATGGGTCAGGACGGACTCAAAGGCACTGAACAATGACAATAAGTAGTCGGTCATACACTAGTGTTTGATGGGGTTTCCGGATACAGGCCAGGAGGGAGTTCGCTAGCGGGCTATCCTGGATATGCCTGGGACTTTATAGCGTGTGTTGTCCTATGGAAATCGAAAGCCTCTGCTACCTTGGGAAATGATGGCCACGAAATGGGAAAACTTAGGGTGACTCAGGGGACTCTGCCTAGGCGGTCTCCTTATGTCCAAGACCCTGTGAGCGTGTTGAATGTGGACACTCTTGAATATGGACAGCTTCTGCCTCTTTCAGTTCCCCTTGATTGAAATGACAAGTAGGTAGAAACTAAATAGTAATTTGATGGCTTCTGGTTTCAGAGTTATTTGTGGCTAAAATGCTCAGGCTGGCCCAATTCAGAGATTCGGAATTACGGGGTGATTGTTTTATAAAAAATATTATTTATGTTGTAGCCGAAGAACATATGGTGGTGGTGGTAAGGGGTGTCCCCGGAACTTTCTATCCCATTTTCCCCCCATCGAACTTTATATCTACTATGCTAGTACAGAATTATTCTAAATTCAGTCTCACTCGGTGTATCTGATCTATATTCCCAGGGATTTCTCATCTTTGCAAACCTGTTACACTCGGGGTTTGAGATCCTGTCAAGAAATCCTTTGAAGCTCTCTTTTAAAAACCGCATCACTTGCGAGGAAAAGTGACTAAAACGACCTAAAAATTGGTCATCGCATATGGCTCACGCTCTGAGCAGAAGATTCTCCATCTGGG
>PVJH01034370.1:0-20691 GCA_004026705.1 Nesogale talazaci | reverse complement strand
CTTTTTAAAAAAGAATCAAAGATATTTTATTTTTCGTAATATTAGTAGGAGGCATAACCACAGTAATAACCTATGAAGCACTCATCCCAGTGCTTGTTGCATAATAATTCAACCAGACAGTCTTTGAATTTCTTCACTCTGTGCCATATTCTATTGTGAGATCTAGCAGAGAGTGAAACAAATAACTGGCTTACAGTCCAGCATAATGATAGAAATCAGTTTGGTCATTACAGGAGCAGCAGCAAACATTAGTTTAATGCTTATTCTGGGCTAAGCATTTTTCTAAATGTCTTATTCCTGGCAACAATCCTACGAAATATTATTGTTACCTTTATTCTGTGGTAAGAGAAAGTGAGATGTGGGGAAGAGTTCATAAATAGTTGAGTCAGAGTTCAAACCTAAGAAGACAAATCTGATATTCTCATTTCAATGTCAAGGTCAGCAAATACAATCTCTATTGCTGTTATTAATACAATAACATCGCCGGTCCTCACCGTGTGTGTCAGGGGAGAAGTGTGCCCCAGGGATTTTTTTTTCTTTTCGGAAAGGGCTGTTCCTATAGAACTCAGTTCTTTATGAATTCTGACATCCACATGGTATCAATAATAGGAACTCACATACAGTGGTGGGGATGTAAGATGGTACAACCACTGTGGGAAACGGTGTGGCAATCTTGTTAAAATTTTAAGTACCGGGCTGAGCCCTGGTGGTGTAGTGGTTGTGCGCGGGACTGCGGCCCACTGGGATGGAGGTTCAATTCCAGCAGTGGGGCTGGGCCTCCTACTCCCACCACCTGAGAGCAGTGATGCCAAAAAAAAAAAATTTTAAGTACCGTCCTACCACATAATCTAGCCATTCCGTGCCTAGGTATTTACTTACTCAAGAAATAAAGCACACATCCATACAGAAAGCTGCACAGGAATATCCTTAGCAGTGGTCTTTGCAATAGCCAAAAACTAGAAACAATTCAAATGTCCAAATTCAGGAGTTGGATTAAGCTAATTGAGGTACAGTTAAGCACTGCTTGACGTCCACTCAGGCAACAACCCTATACAACAAGTCCATGGTATCATAAGTGTGCTGCTCTTGCTTTAGAGGGAGAGCAGCTCTCTTTTTGATCATTATTCCATTTTTACCTAATGGTTTTAAAGAAAAGAACCCATGCCCAGACACCCAGAGCACTGGGACACGGTGGAGAGAGACAGACAAGTGAGGCAGTGGCTGTGGGTACAGCCTCTGCAGCCCTTGTCCAGTGGGCAGGCGGGCAGATGCGCAGGTGGAGGGGCGCACACTGCTTTCTCCTCCAGCAACTCCGCTGCCATGAGCACACTGTTAGCCGTGGCTGCTGCTGCCACTCGTTCCTCCAGGCTCCTCCAGCCGCATCAGGCTTCCGTGGGGTTCAATATGGTATTCACGCACCGTCCAAATGATTTAACATCCAATTTCATAGGGCTTATCATGGGCATGCATGCTTGTATACGCACCCCAAAGCATATTCCTCCTCAGAGTGGTGGGTGGAGTTGAAGTGACTCCCGTGCTGTTAACAGTCCCTTAATGGAATACTGCACTCATTGACTGCTATCCAGTCAATAGGACACTTAGGGACCACGGTGGGCACAGTAGAACTGTCCCACTGAGTTTGCGAGACTTGTAACTCTTTACTGGAGTAGAAAACCCTGTCTTTTCTACCATGGAGCAGCTGGTGGTTCCGAACAGCTGACACTGGGGCTCACAGCCTAATGTGTAACCACTATGCCACCAGGACTCCTCATAGAAAATTACTCAGCATGGAAAAGAAATGAACTGTTGATACATGCAATAATATAATCAAAATAATTTTGATGAGTGAAAGCCAGATTAAGAAAAAGGTTTGGTTTGGTTTGGTTTTAATCTTTTTATTGGGGGCTCACACAGTCCTTATCACAACTCATACGTCCGTCCATTGTGTCAGGCACATTTGTACATTTGCTGCCGTCATCACCTTGAAAACATTTTCTTTCCACTTGAGCCCTTGGCACCAGCTCCACATTTTTCCCCATCCCTTCCTGCCTAACCCTTGATAATTCATAAATTATTATTATTTTTCCATGCCTTGCACTGACCAATGTCTGCCTTCACCCACTTTTCTGTTGTCTGTCCCCCAGGGAGGGGGGGTTATATGTAGTCATTGTAATTGGTTCCCCTTTTCTCTCCCACCTTCTCCTTATCCTCCTGGTATCGCTACTCTCGTTGTCGGTCCTGAGGGGATTCCCCATGTATCCAGTTCTTCTCTGTACCTGTGTGCATGCTCTGGTCTAGCTGGATATGTCAGGTAGAACTGGGATCATGATAGTTAGAAATCCATGTGCACAAAATTATAGAAATTGCAGATGGATCTATAATTTAACACACACCGAAAAGCAAACAAGCATGGTTGCCTGAAAACTCTGTCAGCAGACAGGGCAGAAGGTTTATAATTAGTGTTGTTTTTCTTCATTTTTTTTCTAGGTAAATTTAATAAACATAACATCTCTCTTAAAAGTGATGCCAAAAAATGTCCTTGGGCTCTTTGTAACACCAATGACAAAAATATAAAAATTTCTGAGGGGGAGTACAGATTGGGGCCCCAAAAGCCCTTCTGTAGGGGAAGTGACATCCCCTTACAGAAGGGTAGCTGGGACAAGACGAGCCAGTCATTGTGCAGTGTAGCAGCAATGAAGCATGCAACTTTCCTCTAGTTCTTAAATGCTTCCTCCCTCCCACTATCATGAACCCAATCCTACTTTACAAATGCAGCGAGACCAGAGGATGCGCACTGGTACAGATAGGAAGGGAAAAGTGGGAATCCAGGACAGTTGATCCCTAAAGGACCAGTGGTGAGAGTGGTGATACTAGGAGGGTGGTGGGAAGGTGGGGTAGAAAGGGGAAATCAATTGCAAGGATCTGTATATAACCTCCTCCCTGGGGTATGGACAACAGGTAAGTGGGTGAAGGGAGACATCAGACAGTATACGATATGACAAAATGATAATTTTTAAATTATCAAGGGTTCATGAGGGAGTGGGGAGCAGGGAGGGAGTGGAAATATGAGGAGTTTATACCAAGGGCTTAAGTAGAAAGAAAATATTTGGAGAAGATGATAGCAAATGTAGAAATGTGCTTTGCATACAATGGATGGATGTATGGATTGTGGTAAGAGTTGTGTTAGTCCCCAGTAAAATGATTTTTTTTTAATTCCATCTATCTTCATCTGTCTAGATAAAAGGTTACTAATTTTGTTTCACTTTTCCTTACATAGGAAGAAAGACTTTTCTGTTTTTTAGTCATTTTACTGGGGGGTTCATACAGCTCTTCTCAACCCATACATTCATCCATTGTATGTCAATCACATTTGTACATTTTTTGCCCTCATCCTCAAAAAATGTGCTTTCTATTTAAGTCCTTGGTTAAATCAGGGATAGTTTTTAAAACTCTGGAAAGTTACAGATTCCTTTCTGTGAAATAGGAATAACAATGATGTATACTGTGGGTTTCTGTGGATTAGAAATCAGCAAAACAAAGCTCACTGCCATTGAGTCAGTCTGACTCATAAAGACCGTTAGGACAGAGTACAACTGCCTCTTTCTGAGACTGTAAAACTTTTTTTAATCATTTTATTGGGGGCTCATCTAACTCTTATCATGATCAATACATACATCAATTGTATGCAGTCTGCTTTTGCACATTTGTTGCCATCGTCATTCTTGAAATATCCTCCTTCCACTTAGGCTCCCAGTATCAGCTTCCTATAGTTCCCCTCCATCCCCACCCCCCATGAACCCTTAATAATTTATAATTGTCATATCGTACACTGTCTGATGTGTCCCTTTGCCCACTTCCTTGTACCTCAGGGAGGAGGTTATATGTAGACTCCTGCAATTGGTTCTCCCTTTCTATTCCACCTTCCCTCCGCCCTCCTGGCATCACCACTCTCACCAGTAGTCCTAAAGGGATCATCTGTCTTGCGTTCCCTATTTTTCCAGCTCCTATTCATACCAGTGTACATCTCCTGGCCTACCTGGAGTTTTAAGATATAATTGGAATCATGATAGTGGGAGGAAGCATTTAAAACTAGAAGAAAGTTGCATATTACATAGTTGCTACACTGTACTTTGACTAGCTCGTCTCCTCCCTGTGACCCTCAGTAAGGGGATGGAGACAGACTTTTCTGTGCTAAAATTTTCCTTTTCTTAATTTTAAGATTTTTTAAAAATTTTTCAACTTTCTAAATTTCTGGAAAATAAAATAAAATACTTTTAAATGTATGGTGTTATATAACCATATAACCTTTAATAGCCAAGCACCATCAGCTATTATATATAAAACAATAATAATAGTAAGGGTTCCTGGCGGGGAGGTACATGGGGGAGAGGAGATTAAGGAGAATTGATATCAAGTAGTTCAAGAAGAAAGAAAATGTTTTGAAACTTATTGTTGTAGCAATTATACAATGCTGCTTGATGCAATTAAACCATGGAACGGTATGATATCTGTACAATTCTAATAAAATTATTTTTAAAAAAGAACATATGAGTATAGCATAATCAAATTGAGAGTACAATAACGAAAACCACCTTGAACACATATGGAAATGTTGGCAAATTTCATATGGAAACAATATATTCAATGACAATGGGTCCTCAACAATAAGCATAGAGGCCACAATACAATAAAAGAACTTTAAAATAACTAAAAGAAAATACTGGAAATTGTCACTGTTGTTCAGTGCTGTCAAGTCTATTCTAATTCATAATCTATGTATAACAATGAAACATTGCTCTTGTACCATCTTCACAATTTTTTGTTTTAAAAATAAAATAACTCATTATATATAGCCATAGTTACTCACTTAATTACATGCACTTAATTTTTCCATTAAATCACTAATGGCTGTGAGTTAAAGTTAGCTTTTGGTTAAAAATATATATTAGATGCCATTTTTTGTTGTGGTGTCCATGACTTGGGTTGAACTGGGTTGAACTGATAGCCTTTCTTTGTTCATCTTTCAGCGTGACCAAAGAAAAAGCTAATAATAAATAACCAAGTAAACATAGTTCAGTATCTGTGATGCCTCTTCCCACTGGGTTGGAATCACTTCTGTAAAATCTCTCACACTTAAGCCATTCAACCCAAACTTATCTTTTCTGTGAGCCATTTTCTTTTAAGAAATTGGTGGGGGTTTTATCTTGGAACAAACCTTTTTCTCATATTTGATTCAGTTTGCTTTTAAATTACTTTTGAGTGGGACCTCCTTTAGTGTACTAATAAAATAGCATGCTATTAGTATAGCATAGCCTCTGAAATGTGGCTGTTTCTTTCAGGTTGTGATGTGTCTGTTGTGCTCTTGACGGGCGCCTCGACTTACTTCTGTTGTTCTTCTCAGGTCATCACAGCGTGGAGCCCTGCAGCAAGCCCATCTCCCTCACTCCTCATAGTTCTTTCTCCAAGGTAAATAAAAGCTTGCCGTCTGGCATGTCATACTCACTTAACCTGTGACCCCCTTGTTGGAGTCTGAAACTGAGCTGGTGGCATATTGAAGTCTTGTTTGTTTTTACATATGTGTCCAGGGTGAGTCAAAAAGCATTGCTATTAGGATTCCAGTTCATGCATGTACAAGTTTGTCCCAAGCAACTCGTTTGCCCGCCTCTTTGTAGTTAGCGGGTGGCTGTAGACACGTTCTTCCAGTAATGCATGTGTTGGCGTGCCTTCAAAAAGAAGTCCACTCAAAACAGTGTGTGATTCCTCCTGGGAGCACATGGCCTCCTCCTAATCCCACCGAGCTGCTGGTTGTGCAGTTAGCAGGCCAGCGTCTACCCACAATGCAACTGTAAAATGTGTGTAAAATGAAAGCTTACATTATATAAGGTTATTAGAGACATTTAGCAGTGATATGACAAAATTATTTTAATGTCTAAGTAGAGTCCAGTTCTTACTCTCCCTTTAAGGCTGCGTGTGTGCCCCCTATTTTGACTGGTATGTTTTCTTTTAATGATTTTTCTGCCTGGCATGCCATGTTCATCTTGCAGATGCTTACAGCTAGCTCTTTGTTTTATGAAAGTGTCTTGTCCCACATGTATCTCACACAATCCCTTCTGAAACACACTAGTTGGCTTTATTTCCATGTGCAGTATAGCACTGAGGCATCTTGAAGTCATCCATAAATACTTAATCCCAACAAGATGCTGGAAAGAGTTGGATTTGTTGTACGAGGAAAAATCAAATGTAATTAAAAGCGCCAAGTTCTGTAGTTTTACCTCACTGTGTCAACTCACACATGTGACTTGCTTTAATAAACCCTGAAGCAGATGAAATGCAACAGAAGCATTCCAAGGCAGAAATAATTCAGACCCTCAAATTAAAATGAATGTCTTGGTTATTACGTGCATTGTATGGGTTGAGATAACGATAAGACCCTACTCCTCTGTTCAGAAGGTCTTCAGTTTTGCATAACTGAAACTGAATTTTCATGTATCTCTCGTATCCGTCATGCTGTTCAGTGTTTACTTTCTTTTTAAATATCAGCATACTGTTATAAAAAGGACGTAGGGTATCTGTTGAACCAACCAAACCCTGGAAACCAGAGCTTTTACTACTTGAAGCTGCCAACATTATTTTTTCAAGTTAAAACATCTTTCAGAAAGTCTCCCAGATGATATCCTTTCCTTGAATGTCGTCAGTACTATGCACTTCTCATGAAAGATGGAATTTCATAACCAAGTACGAGAACTAAGGTGACCTAACCAAAGCCAGGGAATTTTTAGTTGCCTAATGTGTGTGTAAAAGCGAGACAGTGAGTAAAGAAGACCGAAGAAGAAATGCCTGTGAGTTACAGTGTTGTGAAGAATCTTAAATAAGCCATGGACTGCTGGAGTACCGCTAATCTGCACTGGAAGAAATATCGGCAGATACTCTTTAAAGGAAGATGGGGCAGGCTTCCTCCTGCACACTGTAGGCATCGTATCAGGAGACACCAACCCCTAGAGAAGGAAATCTTGCTTGGTAAAAATAAAGGATCAGTGAAAAAGAGAAAACTGTTAATGCGATAGATTGGCACAGTGACTGCAATAATGGGTGGGTTCAGATATCACAGTTTTGAGGACCCAGACCAGTCTTGTGTATTGGGTTACTAGGAACACATAGCTCACCAATGTAACATTTATGAAGAAATAACCACATTCCATCCATCCTGTGTAATGTTTGTTTACTAAAACGAGTAAGGCTTTCAGAATAAACACAAACATTTCTTTGGGTAGCATTTCTGTCGATGTGTGTGGATCACTTGGGCTTTCCCATTTTCCCCGGAGGCTGTGCTCTATGAAGGGCTTCTCAGTTTATCACGGGATTACAAAGTCAGAGTCTACTCAGCAGTGGTTTTGTAGCTAAAGAGCCACTGTTTGTTACTTGCATCAAAAGAGCTCTGGATTTGAAAATCTTTATAACAGAGATAATCACGTCATTAAGCTAGGGTCTGTGTTCATCTAATGCTTTATCTCCTCCCCGCCCCCCGTGACGTATCAATTTATTTGTTTGGTTCTTGCTTTTGTTTAATATTTAAAGATCATTTTATTGGGGGCTCTTACAGCTCTGATAACAGTCCATACATCAGTTATTTCAAGCATATTTATGCATAGACTGCCATCATTATTTTCTAGACATTTACTTTCTATTGAGCCCTTCTCTTTTTTCCCTCTCTCAAATACTCTAAGGGCTGGGGTGGTTATTGTTTTTTAACCTTTTTCTTCATTTCCTTCTAAACTTCATAACTCTATTTAAACTTTTACAAAATGTTCCTAAAAAGACAAGTCTCATAAAATATACCTGAAAAAAAATCTACAGTCAAGTAAGTTTAGAAATGTTTTGTTATACATTTCTCTTTCTTGTCCACTCAAACAAGTATTACGAAGGGTGGCAAGAATTCCTTGAATAAAAATAGTGATTTGAAGCTATTTAACCTTGTGTTTCCCATTGTATTTAAGCTTGAAAACCCTCATTTCATTTCATTTCCATGACTCCTTGCGCTGGGATGTTTTGGAAATGGTGATCTAAGGTGGGAGACAGGAAGTGGGTTTTGTTTTTTCTTTATTCATTGTTGAACTCTGCTGAACCTGTCTACCAGGGTGACCCTGCTGGTGTTTGAATATCCACGGCATATCCTGCAGCGGCACAGCACGACGAGCTCACCAAGACCAGGGTAGAGTTTACTGCTCTAGATTAGAGAACGGGTTTTTCTGCATGGCATTTCATCATTAGGTAATGCAGATACATAATCAGTTACACACTATACATTTCTCCAATTTATTTTAAGAGCTACCACCAGGGAAGACATAATAAAATGTCATAATTGGGGGCATTTCTTCTTCCCATAGATTATTCTCCTTTTCTTACACTCCAGTGACTATATCCATATAGCTTAGCTTAAATAGTTTAATAATAAAAATTAAATAAAAATCCATTGAGGCCTAATCTTTAGAGTATAAAAACTGATATTGCTAGATACGTCAAAGAAGACATCCAGGTGGCTAAGAAGTATATGAAGAAATCCTGAAGATCACTAGCCACTTGAGAGGTGCGGATCAAAACAATAGGGTAATATCTCACACCAGCGTTCTTAGCAAATGTTAAAAATAAACCAGATAGCCATGCTAGAGAGAAGTGGAGCAGACTGGAACCCCAGTGTGCTGCTCGTGGAACTGGAAAAGAGTGCAACCACCATGCAAAGCAGCATGGTACTTCTTCGAGAACTTTGGAACAGAAGTTTCATGTGGCCCAGCAATGCTTGTACATGTCCTAGAAAAATAAGAGCCAGGACACAGACAGATGCATGCCCATGTTCCTTGCAGCACTATTCACAAAACCGTGGAAGGGGTGTGGGACTAAATTCCCAGCAGTAGAAGAATGGATAAATAGGACATACACACAATGAGATAGTTCCCAGCCCTAGAGAGGAGTGACAGATCTGTGAAGTACTTCACAATCTGTATGATCTTGGAGACCAGTAAGCTCAGTGAAATGAGTTAAGCACAAGTGGACAAATAGTGTGTGAGACTACTGTTATAAACAGTCACAAATAGCGTTTCACGCAGAGACAAGCATTCTTTGATGATCACTAGGAGTCAGAGGGAAAGGAGGGAAGGCGCATCATGGACTAAAGGATGACCTGGGTGCAGGGTCAGACAGTACTCAAGAAGGAGGTTATGAAGAAATGATGGAGGCAGGGACGGACACATCAAGACTTGCAAGAGTTAAAGGCAGCAGAAGCAAGTGCTGCTGGATGCATAGCCCTGCAGTGGTGATGATCGACCACATAGATGCTTAGCTGGACCTGCAGGCTGAGTAAGTGGGAAAGGGAGACTATGAGCATATACACTAGTTCGATAGAGGACGGCCGGAGTCCTGGTGACGTACTGATTACATGCTGGGCTGCCAACCACATTTCACCAGTTGGAAACCACCAACTGCTCTTCAGGGCAGAGGTCAGGCTTTCTACCAAATGCTTTGAAAAGGATTACACTAGAAGATCCTGAATTGAGTGAAAGAAACATGGGGCAGAATCCACTTGCATCAAAGAAACCAGTCTTATGGGTCAGACAGAGACTGATGGGAATCCCCACCCCCAAGACTGTGACCCTTAATTACTGATCAGGTTTGGAACTGAACTCTCGTCAATGTTAGACTAACCAAGCATTTAAAATGAAAACTACAGCATTTATTCAAGGATAAAGTTCAAATGGTTGAGAATGGAAGAAAGATGCAGACAGGAAACAAGGGAAATAAATGGGATAAACCATGGTACATTGAAGGGATTGTACTGAATGAATTGAATCAGAATATATGTGAATTGTTGAGTGTACAACCACGATCTTGGTAAACCTTCACCTAATTTCACAAATTTGAATTTCTCTTTAAACCTCTGGTCTTCCTTATAATGACCCTTTCGGACATCTTCTGATTAAATGTGTCGGAACTCTGTTAGCCCAGTGGATTAAGCTAACGGTTTGGTCATTCGAATCCACCAGCTCCTCCATGAGAGAAGAATGAGGCTATATACTATGAATATTTACAGACTCAGGTACCCCATGGGGTCTCTAGGTGCTAAAATCAACTGGTGGCGGTTGGTGAATGAAAATCTTTATCTCTCTTGGGATTTTATCGCTATTTAAAATAAGCCCATTAGTGAAAAAAAACTATCAATTTGGGAAATTATTATTGTTGGAGTAAAATAGCTAGACTTGAACAAATCATCAAAAATTGGTTCATTTAATGCCATCATCAGATACTGTTTTTAATTATGAGGTTTATAGGAAATAAAGTAAAAACATTTCATCCCCTCATACATTTGTAAAAACTGGAGCTAGATCCTCCACAGTTTTGGGTTGGAAGCTCCTTAGTTCTCAGAGACCCAGGTTTCTTCCAGCACATCATTGCGTCGTCTCTCAGGTACCATCCACATATTCATGGCCCAAGAAGGTTCAAAGACTCCATCACATGGACACCAGGTGAAGCATCGAATAGGATGGGGTGAATGAGGGCATGCCGCCTCCTTTTAGAAACACTTCCCAGAAGTCTATGCATTTCTGCTTACCGTGGATTTCCCACCACAAGACATACCTGATCATAAGACACACCCAGTTTTTAGAGCAGGAAAACAAGAAAAAAATATTTTGAACCAAATGGTACCAGTATACTAAAATATTCTGGGGTACCACACCTTTGTACCATAAGACTCGTCCTTGTTTTTCTCCCCACTTTGGAGGGAATTAAAGTGCATCTGAAAAATACGGTGTATCTCATTGGCCAGAATTTAACATTTAACAAAATGGCTATTATCTAGCTGCAAAAGAGGCAGAGAAGTGGTCCCCCCTATTTTGAGCAGCAATTTATAGAAATAAAGATCTAAAGGAAAAGGAGAACAATAAGGGGGAGGGGGTGTACATTCCCTGACCAATCTTAGAAGTCAGTATAAAAAGTAAAATAAAAATATGTTATTATTTTATTCCTTAGGTTAATGGAGAAGGAATAATTGAAATTTTGCACCCCGAAGGAAAATGCTCTACTTACCAGATGAAAGAATCAGCAAATGTGACCCTATCCCAAGTTAGTTTTCCTAATGAGCCAGGGGACAGTTACTCTAAATGCCTGAATTTAGGTAAGAAAAAATACATATCATCTTTGTTTGTCTTACATGCTATAGAAACTTTAAGAATAAAGATTGACTTTAAGGAAGTAAAAGAACAATGTAAAAAAAATGTTAATGGCATTACTGTGCAAATGGCCAACATCCATCTTCATCTCTGAAACTAAAATTCTTTTCAGTTGTTTAGAGAGTGCCTGTTTTGTTGATTCTGTGAAGCAACCATCCATTAACTCCCCATTAGTTTAGAAATTCTCTCTCAGGGATACTTGGGCTGATAACTCATTAATCTCTAGTACAATCTATATATGTATTTCTCTCAAGTTATTTGAGATTAGTTTAAGTTAAACATTAAATTGCTAATGTCTCATGAAAAGCTAAAGCAGTAGTAAATTGGTATATTCATAGATATAAATGTTGAATAAGTGGAACAGATGGAAGGATCTAGTTTTGTGTCACAATAAATACGAGGGGATATCAAAAAAAGTGTATGAGAATGGAATTAATAGATAATGAATTTTTCAGAATCACACAGATAATGATGAACTGCCAAGAGTGTGGACCTTCTTGGGACCCTTGACGTTTAAACCTGAGCTCACAGCTCAAGCTCAGTTGTCAGTCTTAGCAATCAGCTTGTCCATAAGAAAAGCAATAGCCTCAGGGAGGCCCACACCTTCAACCAACTTACCAACCGTGGGAGCAAAAGAGCAGCACTGACCCAAGGTTAGGGGGGAAGGAGAAATGAAAACAGGAAATACAGGGAGGAAATAGGGTAATTGATATTACATTGAAGGGATGATCATTGATGAGCTGGAACAAAATGTGTCGGGATTATTGGCTGTAAATGGATGATCTACTGTGCACACCTTCACCCAATTCACATGCAAAGTTTTCTGAAGCGCCCTCATACATGAGTATTTGCATTTGTATTGATTAAAGGTACAAATGTGAATGTGTCTCAAACATTACCAGACACCTTCCAGTATTGGTTTTCTGGGTTAGAAGACATGTCACAGGACTCTAGTCTCTTGGGATAACTCAGTTAACTGACATAACATAATTCACAACATTTTTTATCTGTAGCAGTGGTTCTCAACCTTTTCATGTTGTGGTAACCCCTCCCCCCACCCCAAGCATAACATTACTTTCCTCTATACTTTGTAACTAATTTTGCTACTGTTATGAATCAGGCAACCCCTATGACAGGATCAGTCCGCCTCCAAAAGGGGCACACCCTACAGGTTGAGAAGCGCTGATCTGTAGCCTAGTGAAAGGACTAGAACCTGGGAACTAAAACCTTACAAGCAGCTGGATAAGGCAAAATGATGGATCTCTTTCTTCCCAGAAGCAAAGCAGTAAGAAGTTCAGCAAAAATGCAGACAGTCAGCGAATCTGTGGGCCACACACACTTGTATTCTGATACCCAGAAGAACTAGATGATGCCAAGCTACCAGCCCAGTAGTTGGTCTCAGATAGTATTAGAGTCAAAATGGAGCAGAACTAACTCAAAACACTAGTTAAAAAGAAAGAAAGAATCCAGAGAGTAGAAAGCAGACTGATATCCTGAGACTTTCACCCTGAGACAATCCTAAAACCAATCCTTTCTCCTTTTTGAAGCATAGTAGAATAGCAGTCAACATACAATACTCATATGTTACCCTTACTTAAAAATCCATCAGTGAGAGACAAGGCAATCAATTGCTCAAAAAGCAAAGAGGAGATCAGGAGGCAGAAGAATTGGAGTACTAGACCGGGAACAAGTTAACAAGAATATTGACAATATTGTGAAAAATGATAATATCGCCAAAAATGTGTGTGGAAATTGTAGCATGGGTATTAACCTTGCTGTGTACACTTTCACCAAAACTTCAAGTAATATGTACCACAACACAAAAATGTGTGTCCCCAGCAATATTGAGTTTGGTTTATTCTCTGCAAGCAATGGTTAGATTGTATGTTCATGGTCTGTAACAGCCAGGGTAGTTGAAAACCAAGGTTGTTTTTCAAAGCATGTCCATGCCCTTTGCCATCATGTGGATTCCAACTCCCAGCAGCTCTAGGACAGGGTAGACAGCCCAGTGGGATTTCTTAGGCCATAATCTTTATAGAAGTACAATGTCTCAGCTTTATCCTGCTGAGCAGCTTTTTATTTAAGTCCTTAAGCTCTCACACCACCGTGTCACCAGGGCATCTTTGTTTTCAAAGGTAGAGTCTTCAAATTCAAAAGAACCTAGCAGCATATTCTCAGGAACCCTGGTGGTATCGTGGGCTCTGCACTGAACTGCTAACCCCAAGGGCAGCAGTGTGAACCCACCAGCTCCTCCACAGGAAAAGATCAAGCAATCCATCTACTCCCATAAAGATGGGCGGAGGGGGGGGGGAGCACTGCTGTGGTGTAGAGGGTCACTTGGAGTCCGAATAGACTCAGTACATTGAGAGCAGCATACCCTAACGACAATGTGTCTCTGCACATACAATTTTTTAATGAAAAGGTTTTATTGAGGGCTCTCAATAAAGCCATACTTCACTTGTATCGAGCATATGTGTACATATGTTGCCATCCTCTTCTCTAGACTTTCACTTTCTGACGAGCCCTGGGTGTCAGCCATACAAATATTTTTAATGTACAATCTCCTGTAAATGATTGTTTTCCAAGAGCCTGATGTGCAAGAAGATGATATTTATGATGATCCTCAAGAAGCTGAAGTTATCCAGTCTCTGTTGGATGTTGTAGATGAAGAGGCCCAGAACCTTTTAAACCAAAATCACGCAGCAGGAGATGCCTATTGTGTTCCGGGTAGGTGAAGCAGAACACCTCTGTTAGTAAGCTAAGGAATACTAATCAGATCTCGGAACCACTTTGGAGTACATATAAAATGTATTAGTGGTTTCTCCTGTTTAAGACTGATGGAAAATGTGAACTCCCCACCATAAAATAGTTTGAGTGGTTTATCTTACTGAGATCTCAAAATATCCTCTTTATATCATAACTTACTTTTTCTCCAATGATTTTATTGGGGACTCTTACAGCACTTAGAACATTCCATACCTCATTTGTATCAAGCATATTTGTACACATGTTGCCATCTTCATTTCCAAATATTTTCTGTTTGAGCCCTTGGAAAAAGCTCTTTCCCCTCTTTTTTTTCCTAAATCATTTTCTTGGGGGCTCATACAGCTCCCATCACGATCAATGCATATGTCCACTGTATGCAGACCATACTTTCACACTATCATCACTCTCAAAACATCCTCCCTCCACTTAACCCCCTATACCAGCTCCCCATATTTCTCCTTCCTCCCCTCCTCCCCGTCCCCAGTGAACCCTTAATAATTTACAAATTGTGATTACTTTTTCACATCTTACACTATCAGATGTGTCCCCTCCCTGTTGTCCGTACCCCAGAGAGGAGGTTATATACAGATCCCTAAAATTGGTTCCCCCTTTTTATTCCACCCTCCCTCTACCTTCCCTCTACCTTCCCAGCATCACCACTCCCACCACTGATCTGGAAGAGATCATCTATCCTAAATTCCCCACGTTTCTGGCCCCAGTGTAGATCCCCTTGTCCAGCCGGATCTATTAGGTAGAATTGGGATCATGATGGTGGGTAGGAGAACCAGAGGAAAGTTGCACATGTCATCATTACTACCCTGTTCCTTGACTGGCATATCTCCTCTCTGCAACCCCTCTATAAGGGGATGTCGTGTCACTTAACTTACTTTTAAGAGCCTTTGCTGCAATAATTTCCCTCAATTGAGGCTAAGCCATTCTTGAATCAGTCCACTTATATAGATAAGTGCAAATAGAAATTTGACACTCGCTATAACCTGTCCACCTAGAACACTGAACCAATTTCTGAATATTTATTTACTTCTTCCTTTCGTAGGTAAGTGAAGAAAAGTTTCTATTGTTTCATTAATGACCTTGACATATTTATTTCTCTCTCAGATACACTGAACACCAATGATAAAGTGTCGGAGGAGGGAGCAGAAGACACAGACTGTGATGGTTCACCATTACCTGAAGATTTTTCTGAGGTAAGGATGATAACCTACATCAAATCTCTTGTTGCAAGCACTGTGTCAGCCGGTCCCATTGAGGCCTTCCTCTCTGACTGCGCCAGTGGGCTCAGGCAGAGGAACACTTGTGAGAATGGAACAGGACCAGGCAGTGTTTCCTCCTGGTATGCCTTGGGTGGCTATGGGTCAGAGCTGACTCAATGGCATCTAACAAGAACCATATTTTCATCCAGAAATTGAAATAATTTAAGATTGACAATTTATTAAACATTTACATTTAAGAAAAGGGGCTGAGCCCCGGTGGCGTAGTGGTTGAGTGCAGGACTGCGGCCCACTGGCTTGGCGGTTCAAATCCAGCAGCAGCACGGCTGGGTAGCTCCCACGACCACCAGAGGGCAGTGAAGCCAAAAACAAAACAAAAAGAATTGGATTTTGTTTATTCCAGTGAAGGAATCATCCATCAAGTCTCATACTAAGAAAAAGCTTGACCTCTGGAATAAATTATGAGGGTAAGTCAAGAAGTATTGCTCATAGGGTTCTAGTTGGTCCCATCAAAGTTGGTGTCCAGCAGAGCTTGTTCAGACAGGCTCTTCCATCCCCCATGGCTTCAGAGAAGTACTCTCCACAGTGCCCTTGCCTCTTCTCACCAGGATGCCTGCAAATGTTTGATGTCAGGTCATTACAGAGCTTCAGGGATTCCTGAAGATGCCTCCCTGAATACTGTTAACATGTGGATGCACGTGACCCATTTTTCATGATACAAAGTGTATCCATTTGAAAAGGGCCCTAACCGTGCCGTGGTCCAGGCACTGAGCTGCCATTCACAGGCTGATGGTCCAGACCCACCAGCCCCTTGGCAGGAAAAATATGAGGGCATCTAATTCCGTAAACACTTAGCGCCTCCGAAACTCTGTATAGAGCTGCTCTGAGTCAGAATAGACTAGAGGCAGTGGTGGTGGGTTGGGTATGGTATAGATTGAAGAACACAAAATCCTCTAGGGAAGAACAAAGAGAGATGGAAACCCTACCTTCAAAAGGTATAGACCTCAATGGAAGAAGTAGGGTGAAGAAACAGTAACATAACATGTAGACACTTTTGTCTAATAAATGCTTACATGACCTTATAGAGATACTTTTGATTTTTTCCCCTTAAGTAGTGTTCATTTATACTGAAGTGTGATAAAAGTTTTATAGCAGAAATTTTCATTTGTCATATTTATTCTGAGCATGAAAAATTTCCATCTTCTTTGTGAAAAAAAATATTTCAAGTAGAAGTGCATAAATATAAATTCTTTTTCTATCCAGTCCAAATCTTCATGCAAAGTGACTATTAATAATGCTTGGTTTGTGCCCTTAGTAATGAATATGGAATCTAGGCATTTGTATACAGGTATAATTTTTATTATTATAAAGTTTATAGGTAGATATACAGTAGTTGCTATCTTCAGTTTAAGTTATTATTTCCATTTTTGTTTTCTTACTGAAGAACATTAAAATTTTGGAAAGTGTAGAGGAGAAGAAACATTTTTATTTTGATTTTTTTCTCACCTCTCTATATTAACGGTCCTTATATAAGTAAGAAAAAGCAAGGTGGGTGTGAGGATAGAGAATGCAAACAGTAGAAAAAGAAAGATTCTGGGCCATAGACGGTGCTTCAGCCACAGTTTGTAATGTATGAATCGTGTGTGTGTATGTGTGTGTGTGTGTGTGTGTAAGTGTTGAAGAAAAATAAATAATAGGAAATAATACACAGGAAAAAACATTTGAGCGATATGAGATTGCTGCTTTTTGTTACAATTAGCTGATTTGGTTTTGACTTCTCTTCCTTGTAGACCACCAAAGTCAATGGCTGTGAAGAATATTCCGAAGAGGGAGTAATAAGTGAAAGGTAAACAGTTTTAAGTCCCTGAGGCGCATCATTATTATTTTTTGACAAGTCCTCTGAAGGTTTCCACTTAATTTAATGTGTTTTCCATAAAATAAGACTTTCTGAGTAAATGATGGAACTGGCTCTTGCAACCAACTCCACAAGGGGAAAGGAAAATTGCCATAATCCGCATCACCTGCCTAAGGTCTCGCCCTCTGAGGTTAAGCTAAGGCCAGCTGCACAGAAGCAGCAAGAGAGGGTTATACAATTGCAATCAGACATCGTGTTGAGAAGCGAAGTGAGACCGCCGCATTCTCCATCCCCAAGAGGGCTACTGCAGTCTGTGATTCAAAGACTTGAGATCTGGGCTGCTGCCACTCCAAAACCTGACCTGTCGGTCAGTCACCGAGAGAGTCTACCCCTGAATGATGCTTGTGTGCCTTGCCTCATGGTTCTTCCTCAGCCAAGAGGACCGGTTAACTCAATGGGAGAGAAAAAGAAGACCGGATAACTCAAGGGTAGAGAAAAATCCACAAAGCACATCATTAGTCCACTGTGATCAAGGGGGTGGCGGTGGGGGGGTGTCTAAATATCTCCTATTCATCCCTCCAAAGATCTAAACTATTTATTCAATTGAATTATCACACTAGTCAGCACCTTCCTCATGTGATAATTTAAAAATAAATAAATTTAAGAAAAGCATTTTGAAATGATGCACAGTTGCAGCCTGGACACTTAAGGTGGCACCCTGTTGTATTAATTTTAGCAGCTTTATTTGGTGTATCTAACACGAAAGCAAGATCCACGTTGCCTGTGTGGTAACGATAGACTGTCACCCTGTTGACCCTATGAGATCTACCCTGACACTGCCCGTGCAGCCCTCGTTACTTCGGGCAGGACAGTCTGCCTCAGCACTGATCCAATGCTTTTTCCTTCTTCCCTGTTCATTGTGCTTTAATCCTGCAGATCACCTGAGAGTAGACTGCTTTGCCTTTAAAAATCACACAAATTTATAATGGACAAGTTGTTTCCCTAAACTGATAGCCAAATGTTATTGTTTTTTTTATATCATTTATAATCTTGTCACAGTCCACATAATGAAGTTTGATTAGATTTCCATAGAAATTATTTCCCAGGGTAGTTTTTGGTTTTTTTGTCCCTAGTAACTTTACTCCCTAATTTACAGACAATTATGATGTCCAATACAGAATTTCATGCAAATGAGGTGTACTAGCTGTGAGATAAGGTATATGTATTTAGATAAAAAGGACAAATGCACAAATTTTCCATTGCTTACATCACTGCAGCTTTGAGGACCCAATCCTTTTTTTTTATTTTTTTTTTTTTAGGCATCACTGCCCTCAGGTGGTGGGAGTAGGAGGCCCAGCCTTTGCTCCTGGGAGCTGGAATTGAACATCCAACCCAGTGGGCCACAGTCCCGCGCACAACCACTACGCCACCGGGGCTCAACCATTTGTGTTTTTTTTTTAATTTTTTTTTTGAGGACCCAATCCTTTTACTGATAGAAAAACAAAATAAAACCCCAAAACCTATTTTTAAATTGTATCTAGAAAAGCCATAAACACAGAGTTGGGGGTCTAATGGGCTCCATGTAATATTGTTTGAAACAATATTAAAACTATACTTAAGGTTAATTTAACTTATATCTGCCAGTACATTTTTATATATTATATATATTTATATTTATATATATATATATATCTTCTAGTGACTGTAGAGAGAATAAGTGGATTGGGACAATAGCATTTAAACTTATCTCTGTGATTAAACTGGCATAAATAAAACACCTACTTTCCTTGCTGTAGCTTAATTGAGAAGTCGGAGGAGAGGAAAACTGATGATGACGACATCACCTGGGGAAGCATTGACTTGCCAACAGAGTCAACAAACCATGAAGAACCCAGTAAAGGCAAGAACCTTATTGCCAGTTGTGTTAGTCTCGATAGATTAGAGAAACAAAATTCATCAACACACATATGTATATAAGGGGGAGGTTTATACACAAGAGCAAATGAATATTGAGAAAAACATCCCAACCCAGTCCAGTCCAAGGTCCTAAGTCTGATATTAGCCCATATGTCTGATACCAGTCTATAAAGTCTACCTCAGACTCACAAAACATGGGCAGTGACATCAAATGCAAGACGATCACAAGCCATGGGTAGAGGGCCTTTGTATCCAGTGGGGTGTAAACATCCCCGTGCTGACCGGGGACTCCCACCTGGCTCCTCTGACTTCAGAGTTCTGGTTGCATCCATGTGGCTTGTCTGGCTCAGGGCACGAGGACAGCTCCATGTGGCTTCTCCTCAGGGATGTCTCACAGGAAGTAAACTTTGTCAGGAGAAAGACTACAAGTGAGTATTGTCAGTCAAAAGTCTCCAAGGAGGTGAGAGAGTGTTTCCTGTTTCCAAGAATTCTCAGAGGAGAAGGCCATGGCCACACAGAGGTCTCATTGGCTATCTCCAGATTGACATGTAGACTCCACCCATACACTCTTAATCCTCAAATCGACACCAGATTAGGTGACTGCCACAGTCACAGTGTTTTCATCAGAGGCAATGGAATGGGTGGGAAAATTAAGTTCACTGTGTGCATGTACACATATATCCACATAGATATGTACACACAGATGTCATTTGTCTCTGACTTAGTTTTGTGTATATAACATTTGTATGTGTATGTACTATTGTGTATGTTACAATTTATGCGTATGCATTGTATGGGTATAAGTAAGTCATAGACAAACCTCGGGGCTTATTTGTATAATCAGATGTTTGCACAGTTGTAGCTTAAAATACTCAATGGCTTGGAGAAAGACATGCAAATAAATGCATAAATACTGTGACAAGAATAACAGAGTTAGAATTTTGATCTTGTGGAATAAATCCAGGAGCTCATTTTATTTATAGTGAGATAGATAGAATAACTTAAAGATAGAGAATTATTACCCTTGAACCCAGTGCCGTTTATGATTGCAATCAAGTCTGGCCTCCCCTTACTGTGTCTCTCTAACTTTGTAACTGAGCCACTATCCAGTGTTTTCACTTTCTTATTTCATACAAGGGGATTTTATACTAAGGTTTAGAGCTCATTTAAATACAGCAAAATAGGCAGGCCAGATACTTATCATCAACGTAGTGCCATTTACAGCCAAAGAAGCAAAAAGAAACACCGTAAACTCCTTTTGAAATGATAAGTAAGCAATCCTGAGGAATTTCCAATCAATCGGTGCAGTGTTTTCATAAACCTTGGGTATAAGGTCCCTACTGTGGCCAAGTCTTTCTTTGGTTAATTCTAGTTATCTACCCCTCTACCAATTCCATTATTAATTAATTCTCTCATGAGAATAGACTCCCACTTTAGTAAAATTAGATGGGATGAGGAACTATGCTCAGATTAGTTCATATCTTGACTAAAGTCGTTTTGAGACGTTTGTGGTGTGTGCTCTTAAAGAATGCACCTCTCCTTGTTAGCCCACCCTTTCCTGACCTATGAGGAGCTCGCCGCCCGCCCCATCATCACGGTGCACCCCTCGGGGAGATATACGGGGACCAGCTTGAAAACAGTCATTCGGATGCTGCGGGGCCTGCTCGATCAGGGAATTCCTTCTAAGGAGCTGGAGGTAAGGGCC
>PVJH01034369.1:0-20693 GCA_004026705.1 Nesogale talazaci | reverse complement strand
CTAGGACAGTACAACATGTTCTGTACTGTCGTGGACGAGATGCCGTTCGATAGCCACACAGATGTCTCTGCGTCAGAGTTGTTTATGTCTGTGAATGAGTGGCGGGCCTTCAGGACACCCTGGGTCTTAACAATAAGTCAACCAAGAGTGCTGATCATGGACCGTATCTCCAGCCATAAACTAACCCTGGGAGAAAATAAGACGCCAAGTGTAGCCTCGGGGAGCTTCCTCTTTGATGGAGAGAGAAGACAAAAGTATCCAAAGGAAAGCCAGGAGCAACAGCAGACCTTATGGGCCAAGGCATCAGTAGTTGAAGCAGCTCCCCCACCACATCTGCACAGGACCGCGTGCTCCAGCGACCAGAGCGGGAAAACTGCCCCTCTGGTCCTGTCTCTGGTGGCTTCCGTAAAACTGTTTTTCCCATTGATGGAGGCAGACACCCTCCTCCCCGCCAAATGACAGGCACCATCACTTCCCTACCTATCCCCCACATTCCCTTAGCAGGGGAGATGCGGAACTATGGCATAGGACACAGAGTCCAGTTAGGACAGGAGCTCAGCAGGGTTAAAAGAGAGGAAGCAGGGACTCTGGAAGTGGGAATAAGGCTCTGGAAATGGGTCAGTATTTGGCTGAGACTAACAGAGGAGATGTGAGAAAAGAGAGCCACTGATGTGGAAGGGAATGTGATATTCAAGAGGCCTCTGACAAAGATGGAGCAGCATCTACTATACAAAACAACAGCAAGCGACATCCTCTTACAGAGGGGTTGCAGGGAGGAGATGAGCCAGTTAAAAGTACAGTGTAGCAACAACGAAATACGCATCTTTCCTCTAGTTCTCAAATGCTTTCTCACACCCACTATCATGTTCCTGGTTCTACCAGACAAGTCCGGCTAGAACAGGGGATGTACACTGGAGTTGGAAACATGGGGAATTTAGGATAAATATTCCCTCAGGACAAGTGATGAGAGTGGTGATACTGGGAGGGTGGAGAGATGGTGGAGTAGAAAGGGGAACTAATTTCAAGGATTTACATATACCCTCCCCTCTGAGGCATGGCCAACAGGGAAGTGAGTGAAGAGACACATTGGACAGTGTACAATATGAAATAACAATTTGTAAATTATTAAAGGTTCATGGGGGGAGGGAGGGAGGGAAATATGGGGAGGTGGGGCCTAAGTGGAGGGAGGATGTTTTGAGAGTGATGATGGCAACAAGTGTGCAAATAAGGCCTGCATTCATCTGATGTATGTATGGATCATGAGGGGAGGTGTATGAGTACCCAATAAAATGGTTCATTTAAAAAGGGAAGCAGGGGAAAGAGGAGCTTTTTTTTTTTTAAAGAGGAGCTTATACCAAGGGCTCAGGTGGAACATGTTTGGAAATGTATGTGGCAACATGTGTGCCAATGTGCTTGATACAGATGACATACTGAATGTTACAGTATCTGTAAGAGCTCCCAATAAAATTATTTTAAAAAAACAACAGCAAGAAGAAGCTCAAGTCGTTTTAACATTGGAGAAATCCCTTTTTGTTCACATTAAGACAAGTTATCAAGGTTAATTGAACCCCATCTTTTCTGGCCTACCATGCTGTGCCAGTTCAAACAGCATTATGACACACATTGTGGCTGGCTGAAGTTCCTGTTGAAATCACCTCTAGACGATGGGGTTGAAGGAGAGAGGCCACTGGTCCTACAAATGGTAATAAGCATGGTGTCTTGTGGTGCACACATTTTCCTGTTAGAATGGGTTTGAGACACCGGAGTTGATTCACAGCGCTAGCATCTGTGGAGGATACCATCCAACCAGCATGGTCTTCAGGGACATGGGCTAAAGACCCCATCCAACTACACAAGTGTGACAACCCAGAATAAGTTTTGCTTCTCAGTATCAGATGCTCCCCTGAAAGAATCCACCTTGAAGGGATTTCTGTTTGTTCCTCTACTCAACATCTTCCCCACCTAAATTAACCACTGTCCTAGGAATCCCTACCAAGCTAACGAATAAACATAAAGTGCCTTCTGGATGAACCCTTTAAAAACTCTGGCAATGATTTTATTCTAGGAGATGGGGCTTGAGCATTGCAAAAGCCTTCCCTGCCTCTATCCACAGACTCTCCCACTGTAAACAAAAAACTCACTACCATCAAGTTGATGCCGATTCATAGACATTGTAGAACAAGCCCTATGAAGGTCCAGAATGATAACTTTTTATAAGAGAAGCAAGCCTCGTCTTTCCCCCACGGAGCAGCTGATGGTTTCAAACTGCTAACCTTGCATACCAATGGGTACTCACTACTCAACCAGAGCTCCTACTAGTAAACACAAGAAAAATCTCTGACTCGGTTCATTACTTTTAGTCAATAAGAGGTAAAAATCTTCTCTTACAGTATTGGCTAGGGAATGGTGCCTTGGTAAACACAGCCAACATCCTCAATTCAAATGTAAAGACCCTAGAACAGGGGTGCTCAATACGTTGATCACAATCTACTAGTCGGTCAGAAATGTAGTGTGGGTAGATCACGTGGCATTAAAAAATAGATGTAAGTCTATCCTCAATCCCATCCATTAGTTGATATACAGCATTGCCCGTCAGATCCATGCACAAACAACTTAGTGTCAAATGCATACACAACTGCACTAAGTGCAGCAAAACTGACAAGCTAAGTTATTGCCAATTTTTAGACCTTGTTTTTTTCCTCTCAAATGTAAGAACGGGTATTAAAATGAGTGGGAGAGCTGGACCAAGTAAGAAGACAAAAACGTATCACTTTTATACAGAGATTTTGACACTACAAGCCAACATTCAGCTGAAGTCCAGAGCACACGAGCAGTTCTGGAACTTAGAGAGGGAAAGCACCCAAACATGAAAAAATGTGCTACCTTGTTGACTATATTATTTGGCTCTACTTATTGATGTGAGTCAGCCTTTTCCTACATAAAGATCATAAAGTCCAAGTACCATCCCACCATGACTGATGAGCATTTGGAAGTGTGCTTGAGACTGACTGTCAGCAGCTACTGTCCAGACTATGCATCCCTGGCTCATTCCATTCAGTGCTCGTCATCAGAGTCAACTCAGGTCATGACAAAAAATGTACATAGTTGTGTTGTGCTGTGCAATATGGTTATGCAAAGTACATAAACATACATTGGGCGTATAAAGAATTCTCTTTTTTGTTTTTATATAAATAATTCTGAATGCATTTATGAATACATGTATCGTAATGTAATTGATTAATTATAGTATGCTTTGCATTTTTGTAGTTGGTAGATCATTTTGACTTGATCATTTCATAAGTAGCTCGCATGCTGAAAAAGTTTGAGCACCCCTACCCTAGAATTATAGGAGAATGCATGTGTTTCTTTAAATCACTTCTGCTGTAGCAGCTCTAGGAGAACGGATACATATTCCCATTCTTCTCCCCGCAATCCCACACTGGGCTCAGAGGCAGCACATGCGCGAGCTCCTTAGACGTTCTGTTGTTTGTGCTAACACCGAGAGGTGACTGGTGTGATCAGAAGAAAAGATGTGATTATACTTCAGATTTGATCTCGTCCCTTTCAAAAGGGATAATACTGCTTAATACTTGATGCAGTCAAAGGCCTTGTGGGAGCGCTGCTGGCATAGTGGTTAGATATTGACCTGCTGACCACAAGGTCGGCAGATCGAAACCACCAGCTGCTCAGCAAGAGAAACACGAGGCTCTTCCTTCCTGTAAAGACTACCTTATCAAAACCACTGAGGCACCTTTACCCTGCCCTATAGACTTGCTATGAGTTGAAAATCGATGGCAGTGTTGGAGGTTTGGGGGATTCCCTGAGCATTTCAAAAGCAAAAATAAAAATTTTTTAAATCAGATTGGTAAAACAAGAAGAGGTGAGAGGAGAAAACCAAGAGAGGTGTAAAAGAAAATGCAAGGATAGAAACCGTTATTTGAAAAGGCGTCCTCTCTCTTAACATGTTACAGTCGCTTCATGATCATCTGGGTGAGGTATTTTGGATGGTGTGTGTGTGTGTGTGTGTGTGTGTGTGTGTGTGTGTCCCCGGCCCAGTCGGCGGCGGGAGCGCGCTGCGCGCGGAGGCCACCCCTCTGCGGAACCGGCGGGGAGAGGCGGCCGCGCGCGGGAAGGCAGCCCCGGGCCCGCAGCGCGCTCCGCCCCGCCGGGCGGCGGCCGGGGAGGGAGCGCCGCGGTCATGTGCAAGATGTCTTTCAAGGTGAGCGCCGCGGGGGAGCCGGGCAGGAGGTCCCGGGCCTGGTGGCCGACGCGGCGACGGGGCCGCATCCGGCGACCGCCCGCAGCGGCCCGCGCGACACCCGCAGCGGGAGGGCGGGGGAGAGCCGGGGGAGCGAGGGACCGGAGGACGCGAAGGTCCAGGTTCGTGGTGGGGCTCTGTTAGCTGCGCGCGAAAGGGGCCGGTCTTTGGGCGCCGCGGGGGCGCCAGGCTGAGGGCTGGTGGGTCGCCCCCGCACAGGTCGCCAAGCAGCCGGCGGTCAGCGCTTCCCCGCCGCAGAGCGGCTGCGCCTCGGGAGGGGCGGCAGCTGCGGAGCCAGAACCCCGAGGCTGCCCCTTGGGGTCCGTCATCCGGAAGCCCAGCTGCATCCTCCGCTGCCTTGTCCAGAGTCTGTTTTGAGGGGAGCATTGAAACTGACTAGGGCAGCTTGCTTCAGTGTCCAAAGGAGCCCGAGCTAAGAGTTTATCAAAGTCATTCCACCCCGTCCCCGCATTTTAGAAAGACGGTGTGATGGTAGGGGTGTGATCTCACTGGAAGGTGTAATGATGATACTACTACTAATGATATTAATAATAATTTGCTAAAATCCACTGAGCACTTAAGATGCGCTCACTCTGAAGCGAAGGCATCGCGTGCCTCATCTGAACCCCCGTGCTCTTTCATTTCATTTTTCAAATGTGAAAACTCAAACACCCGGAGTTAAAGCATACCCCCCACCCCCCCACCCCCCCGCCTCTCAGCAGGAAGTTCAAGGTATTGAAATCCAAGGGCAAGTGTTTCTGACTCTGGCCACAGTAAACCCTATTGTCTTTTGCAGCCTTTCCTAGGAGCTGGAGCTCAGGGAGGGCTCTGGGAGGTGTGCGTGGGAGAAAGGTCTCTGGCTACAATCTGAGGAGGCTGAAGCTGGGGAACCCATCAGGAGGATGTTGTGGTTCTCTTGTGGTACAGGCGTGGTTCCAGGGCAGAGGCAGCCAGGCTAGAAGGAAGTGGACAATGGTGAGGGTTTTAAAACAGAATGCTTCCAGGCTTGGTGGCATGTGCTGAATTAGAGAAGACCAGGAGGATGAAGAAACCAGCTTGGGTTTAGGAAAAGGAGTGTTCTCCACTCCAACCCCCCACGCCCACCCCTCACCCCCAAAGACACACCTTGATATTTGGTTGAACAAAGCAAAACAAAACCCCAAACTCATTGCCACCGAGTCCATGCTGATACAGAGCAAACCTGCAGGTCAGGGCACAACTGCCCCTGTGATTTTCCAACACCGTGTGGTTTAATAGCATCTCCCGTTTCACAAGATACCTGGGCGCTCCTTCTCATCCAGTGGTTCTCAACCTTCCTCCTGCAGAGACCCTTTATACAGTGCCTCATAGTGTGGGGACCCCCAGCATAAAAGTATTCTCCTTGTTACTTCATCACTGTCATGTTGCTACTGCTAGGAATTGAGTGACCCCTGTGAAAGGGTTGTTCGACCCCCCAAAGGGGTTGAGACCCACAGGTGGAGAACCTCTGCTCTAAGGTGAATGGAAAGTACGGGTTGGTGGCCCTACAGAGTAAGTTTAAGGATGGCATGGCAGTTGGAGCAGAGATGCTGACTAGACAGAGCCACAAACCAGGGGCCCAGAGGAAAGTCTGGGCAGGAGCTAGTGATCAGACTGTGGGACCAGCAGTGCCACGTGGTAAGCGAAGCCAGAGGCATGTCGGTGTGGCCCAGCGAGAGCATGCACATATGGAGAAGAGAACTGAAAACAAAACCTTGTTGGAGAATCAGCATGGAGGGCGGCCTGGCGGCGTAGTCCTCACAAACTAAAAGTCGGCAGTTCAAAACTACCACCTGCCTGGAGGGAGCACGCCGAGGCTTTCTATTCCAGGGAAGATAGACGGTCTTGCCAACCCACAGAGCCAGCTCTGCCCTGGTCTAAAGGGTGGCTGTGAGTCAAGATCGTCTGGAAGGCAGAGAGTAGGGAGATGGAAAGGGAGTAGCTAACAGTGACTAAGAAAACTCAGGAGACAGTGAGGTCAGGTCAATGGAGAGGAAGACTGTTACCACATAAAAGAAGTCAAGTCATTGAAGAACTGAGGACCTCCACTGGAGTGTGGAACAAACAAGGCCACTCGTGCTCTTGCCTAGAACAGCTTGTTTCAGTAACGCGCTGGTTTTGCAATAGCTTGAAAAGTGCGTGTGGAGAGAACTCTTTCAAGACATTCTACCAGAAAAGGGGGTTGTCGGAGAGTGTCTGCTTCACCATGGTAAAGACCCGAGCATCTTTCGATGATAGACAATGCAGTATACAAAAGATAGGCCAGCTTACACATGTCAAAGGATCCAAAAAGTCGTTTCTCCAAAGAAGATACGCAATGACTAGGAACCCCGTGAAAAGAGGCGCCACAGCTTTAGTCATTAGGGAAAGACAAGTCAAAAAGTCACAAGAAAATACCACCTCACACACCTGGAAAGGCTGGTCATCAACAGATCCACAATGACAAGTAGTGGCAGAAGGGGTGTGGGGCAGGTGGGGAGATTGGAATCTGCACACGTGGCTGGGGGGGATGTAAAATAGTGTCACTTGGCAGTTCCTCAAAATGTTAATATGAAGTTACCATATGACTCGGCAATTCCTCCCCGCAGTATTTACCCGAGAGTATTCAAAACCTGCCTACACACAAAGAAACTTGTCCAAGAATGTTCACTGCAATTAGTCATGACAGCCCCAAAGTAGAAACAATCCCAAAGTCTGTCAACTGAAGAACCGAAACCTGGTATATCTGTGTAATGGACAGTCATTCATCTATGAAAGGAGTTAAATGCTGATGCAAGCTACAGCATGATTGAACCGTGCATACACCGTGCTGAGTGGAAGAAATTAACACAGAGGGCTATGAATTCTTTGATTCCACTTATACAAAATGTCCAGGATATGCCTATCCATGGGACAGAAAGTAGACTGGTAGTTTGGCAGGTGCTTGGGGGAAGAAGTGTGACTGTGGTCGGGTATGACGTTTCTTTGGGGGGTGATGGAAAGGTTCTGGACCAGGTAATGGTGATGGTTCCACAAGCTGATGAGTAAATGAATGAGCATTGAATTGTATATTCTAAAAGGGTGAATTTATGGTATGTGAGTCATCTCAATTTGAATAGGAATGATGAAAATTAGTACAGCAAGTGTTGGCAGGGCTTAGGAACATAGGGTCTGATGAAAGTGTATATATATTATTCAGGACATGTGGGGTGGTAGAACAAGAACAAGGCTCCACTAGTTTTAGAGATAACTAAAACAGGTGGTGAATGACACCTTCAAATTTGTTATTCTAGTTCAACCCCCTGCTAAAGATTTCCTTTTCCACACCAAGTATATGAACTCAGAAGCCACATGTTAGCAAGATCCCTGGTTGATTCACACAGAGCCCCAAGTGGGTCTTCTACAGGTATGAAATACTCAGATGGATGCTGTTGAAATGTTGGTTCTGACTCAGTGTTTTGGAAATGGAAAAGGCATATTCTCAGCAGGGGTGGTGGCGGTGAATTTCAAAGCCTTGATGGCAAACCTCTTGCATGGGGTTAAGAAGGAGGTACGATCCAATATGGACACAGGTGTTTTGTTTGTGGGAAGACGGGACATTGTCAGGCTTTGGAGTGAGTAGAAAGAAAAGAGGTACCAATATCTCCAGTGATTAAGAATAATGCGGTGATAACGAACAAGTGCGGCAGAGGATGAGAAGGTTGAATGGCCCGTGTCGTGAAGGAGTAGAGACTTACACACCAGAGAAGGAGGAAGCCAGGTGAGGTGGACCCTGCCAGGTGAGTGAGGGAGAGATCCGGGAAGGGGACCCTAGGGACCCTGGGCACACTATGGCCCGGGTGGCTGAGGGAGCACTGTGCTAGGTTAAGGATGAAGCTAAGGTGATTCTCTTCATCAGGGAATGCACTCGGTGCCAATGAGTGTGGTATGGGTCCAGAGTTGTAAATGGTGCAGAGGGAAGCTTGGCGGGGGAAGAATTCCAAGTCACCAGGGAGATGACATCAGCCTACCAGGACTCATCTGTCCCTCTTGCATCTGGATCCATATATTGTATGCATCACAGCTCACAGTGATCCTCAAGGGGTTGAGTTTATTTTAAGTCTGATAAAATATATGCAACAGCATCTTTGCCATATCCATCAATGCTATGTGTGGAATTACCAATAACCAAACTCACTGTCACTGAACCCATGCCGGCTCACAGATATCCTGTAGGACATGGTAGAACTGCCCTTGTGGGTTTCTTGTGGGTTTCTGAGGCTGTAATACTTTACTGGAGTGAAAAACCTCCGCTTTCTCCTGCATGGAAGCTGGTGGTTTCCAACTGCTGACTTGGCAGTTAGCAGCCCCTTGCAGAACCACTGAGCCACCGGTATTCCCACCAAGTACATAAATTAACCAAAATCAAACCAGTCGCCATTGGGTGGGTTCTGATTCACCGAGATTCCATGTGTGTTCTGTTGGGTTTTCAACAGCTGGTGCATGCATCCTTACCCGGGAAATACTGGCTTTTTCTGGAGCACTTGGGGAAAGCTCTCTTGATTGGAGACGATCAGAAGAGCTTTGGAAATCAGAGTTTGAGCTCCATGATTCAGAGTCTTTGGCAGGTAGAACTAATTTCGCCTCTGTTCTGCTGTCAGGTGTCTGCCCCCAGTAAGCTTCTCTCACAAGTAAAACCTGAATGTATCCTGGCTGGGGAAATCATCATAAAGAATGTAGAATTCTTTCTAAAGAAAAAACAAGCTCGGCATGCAGAGCGAAGCCTTGCTGTGGATTCGAGCTCATGAATTGCAATGCACTGGCTTCCTAAGAGCTGCTCTGGAGCCCTACTAGCACTGCTAAACACAAGGCCAGCAGTTTGAAACCACCAGCTGCTCCTCAGGAGAAGGATGAGGCTACTCCTCTACTCCCCTAAAGAGCAGCAGTCGTGGAAGCCCACAGGGGCAGGTCTACCTGTCCTACAGGTCACTGTGGATCAGCATCAGCTACCTGGTAGTGAGTTTTGTTTTGTTCTTTTATGCAGTGACTTGGGTCTTCTCTCCAGAGTTCAGAGTGCCAAAATTCTAGCAGAAGAGCGGGATGGGGTGGGGGCTGGGGGGAGGTGGGGAGGGTCACTGTACTACAGGACAACATAGCTAGGCAAGAGTAAATTTCTGGACCTTTTTTAAAATGACCTCCCAAAGAGGTAAAGTATCTCAATCCCTGTCTCTTCTTCTGGGGAGAAAGTGGGATCAGTTATCAGGCACCAAAGAACAAAAAAATCATATCATTGTGGGCCCACCATCCTGATATGATCACTGAAGACACATGGGTACATAAGCAAATGTGGTGAAGAAAGCTAATGGTGCCCAGCTATCAAAATATATCGCACCTGGAGTCTTAAAGACTTGAAAGTAAACAAGTGGCTATCCAGCTGAGAAGCAACAAAGCCCACATGGATGAAGCACCTGTGTGACCATGAGGTGTTGAAGGGATCAGGGATCAAGCATCAAAGAACTAAAAATGCATCATTTAAAAAAGGGGGGAGTAAAGATTGGGGACCCAAAGCCTATCTGTAGGTAACAGGATACCCCCCTTACAGAAGTGTCATGGGGAGGAAATGAGCCAGTCAGTGTGCAGTGTAGCAACAATAAAGCATGCAACTCTCCTCTAGTTCTTAAATGCTTCCTCCCTACCACTATCTTGATCCCAAATCTACCTTACAAATCCGGCTAGCCCAGAGGATGTACACTGGTACATACAGGAACCAGAAACATGAAGAATCCCCTTAGGACCAGTGGTGATAGTGGTAATACTGAGAGGATGGAAGGAAGGTGAGGTAGAAAGAGGGAACTAATTATAAGGATCTACATATAACCTCCTCCCTGGGGTACAGACAACAGGGAAGTAGGTGAAAGGAGACATCGGATAGTGTATGATATGACAAAATAATAATTTATAAATTATCAAGAGTTCATGAGGGAGGAGGGAGTGAGCAGGTAGGGGAAAAGATGAGCTGATACCAAGAACTTAAGTAAAAAGCAAACGTTTTGAGAATGATGATGGCAACAAATGTATAAATGTGTTTGGCATAGAATGGATATATGCATGGATTGTGATAAGAGTTGTTTGAGCCCCCAATAAAATGATTTTTTAAAAAGAAGTACTCATACAATGGCCTCCATATAGAAACTTGAGTTTCATCCTTGTATTGAGAATCTGCACATTATTTCATATTTGTTACAACTCCAACTCACCAATCAGCTTAAACTAATAAAGTCATGTGTATTTTTAAAGGCATTTCTTGAGATAAAACCCAAATTTTATACAGGTCAGTCATTTGAAATATACAACTCCATGGGTTCTGTTACTGTCACATAATTGCACCATCACTACCTCAGTCCACTTTAGAACATTAACATCACCACAGAAAGAAACTTCTACCCATTAACTGTTACTTCATATCACACACACGCACACACACACACACACACACATACACACTCCCCACACACACACCTCCCAGCTCTGAACAATCACTGGTGGCACTGTCGGTTAGCTGTTAGGCTGCTGACTGCAAGATGAGCAGTTCAACCCCACTAAGCACTCCCAGGAAGAAAGGAGAGGCTGCCTGGTCTAGTATAGGTGTACGGTTTAAGATGCTCAAAGGAGCAGCAGTTTACAACACCCTATCAGATTGCTAGGAGTTATAATCAAATTGATAACAGTCTAATGGGTTTTGTTTTGATATCGATGTAGTTTTTTGGTCTATTTTGGCCTATTTTTGATGTCTATGGTTCTAGAAGATTAAACTGTGGTCTTGAGTTTTAAGTTTGGAAATGCTACCATGACCCCCACCTACCTCTTAAGACAGAAAGCTCAGGGCATATCACTTAATTGTGTCCTGTCATTTATAGAAGCTTAATGGTACTGAACAACCTGGGGGTTTAGGCCTGCTTGATGTTTCTTCAGCATTCTGGAGCTGGGGCCGTGGGGGGCGTGATTGCATGAGCGTTGGACTGCTAACTGCAAGGCTGGCAGTTCAAATCCATCAGAAACTGCGGAAGAAAGGCAAGGCTTCCCATAAAGATGTACAGCCTCAGAAACCAGACAAGTCACGCTGACTCTGATCAACTCAATAGCAGGGAGTTGGTTGCAAAGTCCCAAAGACCTAGAGCACAGTGAGGCAGTGGAGAAGCTAGCCAGTGTCGTCTCACCAACAGCCTTCTGCCTGTGGCCTCTAAATCCATCATTTAGCGCAGTGTCTAACATCAAAGGAGCCCAGGACTCTGTAAAGCTGACAGTCACTTCACTGAGTTAAAGGCATGTTATTCTAAACCCTCTTTGAAGACAATAAAGTCTCTTCCCCTACTTAGCCTTTAGTCCAAATTCCAGTTCCGTACAAGCAGTTTCTCTTCTGGGCTTCCTGTACTCGGCTTCTGGTTGTACAGACGCTCATCAACAGTGGAGCCACCAAATGCTGGCAGTCAAGGAGAAACGAGGGAAGAAAACGTGGTGGTCTGTAGTGGATTTTTCTTGGTAAATATTTACACTCAATTTTTCTCACAGGATAGAAACTTTCCATCTCTGGACCCCCCAATAATGGCTCTCAATTCTTGCTCTTCTTAGCTCTGTGGTCATGGGTCATTCACTCTATGTGAGCCTCAGCCCCTCTATCCAAAAAACAGGTACAATAATTGAAAGCATTTTGCTGAGTGCATTAAGTCTGTCATCAAAGGACAGATCCTACATGGTCCTTCTTAAATGATATATCTCAAAGGGGAAAGTTCCTTAGTGATTACCTGGGTGGACAGAAGGGTGGGGATGGGGTGAGGAGTGAAGGCCTCATTGTTCAGGGTGCATGAGCTTCCATTAGGATGATGAAGAAACAGAACAGAGAGATGAAGATAGTTGACCAACATGCTATCACTTAGTTCATAGAATTGTACACGTGAAGACTCTTGAAAGACTCATATATATTGACCTCAAAATATTTGTAAACAGTGGAGACAGTAATCATACCCATCTGTGAAATTTTCCTTGGCACACCGCCTGATACAGAATACAGCCTCAATGTTAGTTGTTATGATTTATAATATTGCAACCAACAAGCTTGAGAAAGACTCGCTGATCTTATGGTAGAGGTCAGACACCAAGGAATGGGTCTGATAGGGATAATGGTGGATTAAACACTGTGCATAAACGTTTGGGGGCACATGGATTCTTTTAAAGGTGAAAGAGTTCTCTCCACCCTGCTCCACACCATCTATAATCAGACTGATCTCAGAGGAGACGTGGGAGCAGCCCAGGGAAGTCATCCAGATGTGTAGACCCCAAGTGGTGGGTCGGAGGACATTGCATCTTAGCAGACAAGGGTCTTGCAGTGGAACTCTCGAGGACCACTGCTGCTTCTTCCTTGCTGTCTGTAGGAGAAGAACTCGGCAAGAGGTGAGATAGTGTGGTGGTTCAAATACCAGCCTCGAGCAACAGACTGCCTGACTTGCCAATATGGGGCTTCAGTAACAGCCACCTGACGGAGCTGGGAAGAGGAGTTAGGGAGCTCCTACATGCAGTTACAGCTGAGTCGGCTCTGGCTTGTGGTAGTTACATAATCTGGTGTCAACTTGCAAAGGGGTGGAGACTAATCTATCAATCAGGTCACAGGCTCCATGTGAATGCAAGATACTGGCACGAAGCAGGGAACCAGTGGAGAGAGGTCTGAGGGCCCTGCCCAAATCCCAACTACATAGACAGCCATCCCTCTCTCCAGAAGAATTTACTTCAGAGGACAGCGCTGAAGCTGCAGTTCAGGAAGAGGGACATGTTACATCAGAGCAGATGGGAGTAAATGAAGTGGGAGGGATGGAAAGTGGAGCCCGTCCTGGGCCACCAAGCTTTGAGGACGATATCCCTGTTCTGAGCAGCCAATCTACAGAGAGGCCTCTATGGTCAGCCCCACTATGAGATACGACATCCCTCACTGACCCTTAGCCCTACAAGGGACCACACTGGAGACACAGGAGAACTGGGTCTGATCTGACCCCACCACACTGAGGCAAAACACTCAAGGCATGGAACAGAACAGCAAGGGGAGCAGAGCAAGGACGTCCCAAGGGAGTACCAAAAAGAGACTTTGGGGCCAGGGCGTGGCACCCCTTCAGATTCAACCAGAAAACACTCCTGAAGGTCAACAAGCACACCGGGAGCTATTTACGGGCTTTTCTTTTTCGTGTCATTGGTGTCATGTTGTTTTCTTTTGCTGCTTTGTCTTGCTCTGTTTTGTTTTTGTGCATGTTATTATTTCTGCAGCTCTAGCTCCAGATAAGAGAGGCTCGATAAACAATCCAGAGGAGAAAACACCAGACCGATGATTCTGGGGGGACATGGGTGAAGGGAAGGTGGGGGGCGGCGGGAGGAAGGTACGCGTTTTTAACAAACCCAGGGACAAGGGAACAACTAGTGATCCCAAATCAGTGATGAGGAAGATGTAGGAGGCCTGGTAGGTCTTGATCAAGGGCAATGTAACCGAGAGGAATGACTGAAACTGAAATGAAGGCTGAGCATGATAATGGGACAAGACGAAAAGTAAAAAGAAATGGAGGAAAGAACTAGGAGACAGAGGGCATTTATAGAGGTTTAAATACAGGCATTTGCATATATAAATATATGCATGAAGATGGGGAAATCGATCTCTGTGCATATATTTATAGGTTTGGTACTAAGGTAACAGATGAACATTGGCCCTGCACTGAAGTACTCCCTCAATGCAAGAACACTTTGTCTAGCAAACTGGCATTCCATGGTGCTCACCTTCCCGACATGATTGCTAAAGACAAATGGATACAGATAAGAACTGGAAACACAAGGAATCCAGGACAGATAACCCCCTCAGGATCAATAATGAGAGTAATGATACCAGGAGGATAAGGGGAAGGTGGAGTAGAAAGGTGGAACCAATCACAGGGATCCACATATAACCCTCTCCCTGGGGCACAGACAACAGAAAAGCAGTTGAAGGAAGGTGTTGGACAGTGTAAGACATGACAAAATAACAATCATTTATAAATTTTCAAGGGTTCACAAGGGAGGGTTTGGGGAGGGGGAAATGAGCTGACACCAAGGGCTCAAGTAGAAAGCAAATGTTTTGAGAACGATGATGGTAACAAATGTACAAATGTGCTTGACACATGGATGGATGGATGGATGGATGGTGACAAGAGTTGTACAAGCTCCCAGTAAATTGATTTTTTTTTAAAAAAAATTCAGAACACAGCTTGATGGCCTCATTTGGAGGTGCAATGGAGATCAATCATTCACTGGAGGCCAGATACACAGAGACACTCTGTTTTGTCTTCCTACTGACAAGACACAAGGAGGTACACTAGAACCCTGGAGCTGGAAACGCCATGTGAAGACCTCCCTGCCAGCATGGAGATTCTTCCACCACTACTAGATTCCCCAAGACTTCCCACCCGTTGGCCTGTGATCTTCCTGCACTTGGCATCATTGCATGTGTTGTGGGAGTCTGAAGAGGAATCTATAAATTGGTATAGGAACTATGGTCTCATGTCAGACTTATGGACTTGATCTGGACTGGGATGTTTTCTGAATGTACTATTGCTCTTTGATATAAAGTTCTGCGTTACACTCCACTGAGTGTCTGTGAATCTGTCTCTCTAGTCAAGTTGGACTGACACAGGGCTCCCAGCAACCCCATGTGTTGCCAAGTAGAACAGGGGTGTTTGTGGCCATGGTCTTCCAGTGGCAGATTGTCAGGCCTTCCCTCTGGGAGCTGGGGGAGCCCCTCTCTCAGGGTGGGCCTGACCCTCAGCGTTTCTGTGGATATCTAAGCACTTAACCGTTTGCATAATCCAGGGATTACGTAAGATCTTCATAAGTCTCCATCAAGGCTTGACACTGCTCAGTGTGACCACCACAGTGTCATGGGAACACTTACCCATATCCTGACAAGGTGTTTCTGTCTGGATGTCGCACCACACTTGAAGCTCACTGTTGTTCCTGCCGTATGTGTGTCCTACGATCAAACAGGCACTTAGACCAGAATTGAGAATCAGGTTCCCACGGCCTCTCCTCTCCTCCACATAGGAGGGCAGGCCAACACTGTTCCATTTAGCGGCAATTTCTCTGTCTCGTCCTCCCATTGCCATTGACTTTGTGTCTTCTCGAGTACCTGTCACCTCCTACCCAGTTCACTGCAGGGATCTCCTAACTCCTGTAGACACCATTCTAGGGAAGCTGCCACAGGGGGACTTTCTGAAGTCTAGAGGGCATGGTGTCCACCTTACCCCAAAGCACTCTGACTCTCCGGAGCCCACCAGCATTGTTAGCCCCTGGCCACCTGTCCTACCTCAGTCCTTGCTCTCCCTCCCTCCCCTCAGGCTTTCGGAGCTAGCGAGGGATCCCAGCATGTGATGGACACCTCATCTCTTTGCTTCTCCAACACTTCTGCCTGTGCCCACCCAGACCCGAACTCATCTTTGAGAACTCATCCGAGCTATTTCTGATGACCCTCCACAAGTAGAATGGATCATTCTTTGCTTTGAGCTCTTAACACATGCAACCACATTCCACATAGGCATCTATAATACTGTTTTATACCTGCTGATGTGACTTATTTTCCTGTGAGCCCAGGAAGCCATGGTGAGGAGGGGTCAACATGGTTGGTACCTTTAGGCACAGCCTCCGCAGCCACTGTCCTGAGCACCTCCTAGTGCCTCAGGAAATGAATTTATCTGGACCAGAATTTTAAAGAGCTTTGAATGCTGTGCAAGAATGTAGAGCCACATGTCTTGAGTATTTCCCTATGACTTGCCTCGTTTAATTCTAATAGTGCATGAGAAAGGTAGTCTCACTCTTAATACCATTTCACAGCAATAGACAGATGCTAACCCCCACATGCCAGAGCTGGAAAGTGGTAAGGGCAGGACTCAACCCCTTCTTTGGGACTTACTCCAGAGTCCAAGTGATATTCAATAGCCCCGTCATGTCTCAAACAAAGCAATTTGTCACTGCATCGAGTCGATTTTGACTGTGGGTGACCCTCTCAAATGGAGTCAGATGAGGAAACTGCATTTCTGAAACTTACTTTTGAAGAGGGTAGCGAGCCTCGTCATTCTCCTGAGAGCGGCTGGTGGTTTTGAACTACCAACCTGGAGGTTAACAGACCAATGCAGTGCCTACTGGGTCTCCCACTCACAAGGTCAATCTGTAGAATCACAGAGAAAACCCGATAGGGAGAGAAATCCCTGAGGGCATTCCCAAGACAGGAGCTAATCCCTTTTGAAAAGCTGGTTATGACAATAGATGTTTGCTGTCGGCAGATGGTTTTTCAAAAGCGAATCAACAAAATTACGACAAAATGAATTACACTTTATTACTCTGTTGTGGTGGTGGTTCTGGAAAAGCCATCGGGTCTGGTCCCTGGTGTCTATTAAATTCTCTTCCTAATGCCTTCTCTCAGATTTCGTTACAGGTACTGGTCAGACCTGTGTGGCCATTCACCCAAGTAGTAACAACGGAATAGACTCGACCCCACCCCTACCCCCAAACCAAATTCACAAGTCAAGTCTTCCCTGATGCAGAGCAACCACATGAGAGAGCAGAAACGCCCCATGGGGTTTCCAAGACTCTAAAGCTTTAAAGCCACAGACTGCCACTGGGCCACCAGGTCCTAACTGAGATCCACGCCTGTTGCAAAAGCAGTTACAAAGGGTGGGGATGCAGTTTGAATTAGGAAGCCCCGGGACAGGAAAACCTACAGTTCCAGGGAGGCATCATGTTGATTTGGACTGGAAGCCACTTGCTCCATCCTCTGACATGAGCCAAGAGAAGACTGGGAAAATGTTTATTTGTACTTCATGGACTCTGCGAAGGCATTCAACTGTGTGGCTCCTCGCCAACTACGGATGGTCTTGAGAAGAATGGGAATTCCACTTCCTTGTGCTCATTCAGAACCTGAACATGGGAGGAAGGAGGCAGTTGTGCAAAATAATGGACCACTGCTTGGTTAAAAAAATCAGAAAAGGTGTGTGCCGGCGTTGTATCCTCTCACCGTACTTAGTCAACGTGCATGCCGAGCAAATCATCAGAGAAGCTGGATTACAGAAAGAAGCTTGTGGCATCAGGACTGGAGGAAGGCTTATTAGCCTGGGCTATGCAAATCTCACAACCTTGCATGCTCAACGTGAGGAGGACTTGAAAGACTTGCTGATGGAGATGGAGGATTGCAACCTTCAGTGTGGATTACCCCTCCATATAAAAGGAAACCCAAATCCTCACTACCAGACCCATAAGCAACAGCATGATCAGAGGGAGAAAAGATTGATGTGAAGGCTTCTATCTTGCTTCGCTCCACAATCGTTGCCCATGGAAGCATCAGGCAGAAGACTAAATAAAAGACGCAGGGCCTTGGGTGAATCTGCAGTACGAGACCTCTTTAATGCGTTGACAAGCAAGAAGCTCACTTTGAGGACTAAGGTGAGCCTAACCCAAGCCATGGCATTTTCAGTTACCTCCTATGCATGCGAAAGTTGGACAGTGACTAAGGAAGGCCAAAGAAAAACCAGTGCATTGAAACTATGGCACTGGTGACAAAGGTTAAAGACACCAGGGACTATCAAAACAACAAACAAATCTGTCCTGGAAGAAGTCTGGCCAGAATGTTCTGTAGAGACAAGGGCAGTTAAGACTTCATCTCATGCACTGCAACAGGTCACTGGAGAAGGACCTCTTGCTTGATAAATTAGACGGGCAGCAAAAAAAAAAAGAGGGAGGGCCTGGATGAGCTGGATGGACACAGAGGCTGCAGCCAACAGAAGGACAGCCGGGAGGGCAGCGCAGGACCGGGCACTGTTTCCTTCTGTTGTACATTGGGCCGCTACGAATTGTCACCTAACAAGAACAGCAACAAGTGGGCGAGGAAACTATTCCGAGTATTTCTGTAATCAGCTTCTCGCAACCTTCTTCACCACGCTCTCCTCCCGCTGGCCACAAGAGCACTCAGCGCTGTGCACGCTGTCCGCCTTCCGAGGCCAAATCCTCACACCCACAGGCTCCCCTGACTTTGAGAGGACTGCTTGGGAGAGGAGCCCGGTGCTTTCTCTTTAAGTTCACGAAGCATTGTGCTTCATGCCCGCTCTGTAGTGCCTGCACTCCCTTATCCAGATTGTATTTAGCGCCTTGGCGGCACAAATGGAAGGTGCCCTAATAGCATCCCGGTGAAAGGGGTAGACGACTAGCCAAGAGGTTGGCATTTTGAACCCACCAGCCGCTCCTCCAGGAGCACACTCGGGCAGTCTTCTTCCGTAAATATCTGCAGCCTTGGAAACCTGGCGAGGCAGCTCTGCTCTGACCCATCGGCTCTCACCGTGTCTCGGAATCCACTGTCTGGCGGCAGCGGGTTGAGCCGGTGCCAGCGGGGAAAACACTTGGCTGCCAACCAAAAGTGTGGAGGGTCAAGTCGCCCCAGAGGTGCTGTGAAAGGAAGGCCTGAGGATGTCCTTCTGATAAACCATCCAGGGATCACACAGGGGCGCACGGTTCTACGCTGACCCACAGAAGGTCATGAGTGGAAACCCACTCCTTCAGCCAGCTGTGTATGCCACCCAGGGAGGGGCCACTGGAGCAGTTCTGTGGCTCTACTTAAGAACACATTGTATGAAAGGCTTTTAGGGTAAGGGATTTTAATGCGCACACACACACACACACACACACAGTGCTTTTATTAAGCACTTTCAATACTCTGAAATTCCCTGAGACCAGCAGAATGCTTTATTCATCCCAATGCTTTGAATTTAATGTTGTCTATGGATTCTAACTTTGCAAAGGAAGCCAGCGAGTCTTTGTGGGCCAGCTCGGGGTCTCAAGCACTACCTTGAACGAGTCCCCACATGGGTTCCTTCTAACCAGAAGCTCTAAGGCAGGCAGGTGCTGTGGTCTCCATCTACTGGGACAAACAGACTTGTCCAGGGTCAAGGTTGGCGCCCAGAGCTGTCTGATTTCAAAGGCCTCCTCCCACACCTGGACTCTTCTCCACAAATCCAAAGCATTTGTTCAGAGAGGGAACTTCTACTGCAATCCGCTGTGCCACTCTCACGGCCGAGAGCCCAGGTCCCTATCTTCCCAGGACCCCGCTGGAGCATTCACTTTGTCATTTTCAAATGGTCAAAGGGAGACAAGATTCCATAGAGGGACGGACATGCCACCATCTTTTCTGCCCCAAGTTTCTGGTTTCCCACAAGAACTTCTGGCCAGTTCCAGCTGGAGTGGAGAACATTAGTTGCTGGGGGAATGAGGCGCGCACCCCCAGACAGTTGGAATCATGGTGGAAGGAGCGGAGGACAGAAAAGATGTGCAGGTTGGCAAACTTCTCCGGGAAGCCAGAATTGAGGGAGGTGTTGCCCAGTTTAGAGGTGAAGAGAGAATTCGGAAACGTTTCAGGGAGGAAAGAGCATTTGAGCAGAGGCTTGGCCTCGACGTGGCGGCGGCGGCTGGAATCGGGGCAGTGGCAGATTTACCTGCCTGCTGGCTTCCCGTTGGGATTGGCCACTGGGCTGCATTGGTGGGCGGGTAGTCAGAGCGTGAACAAGGGCAGGACCATGAGCACTTGGGCGGGAAGCAGAGCATGAACAGTGCTGTCACTGCCATTCACACCAACATGAGACTCGGGTGTCTGGTGGAAAACAGAATGCGTCGCCATGTCTGCTGTCACCATCAAGGGCTGGAGGAGCCCTGTCCACCAAAGCCCGGTCTTCACCGCCGTGGGTGCTCCTGAGACTTGGCGCGCCAGTGGCCATTTTGACTGATGTCCATTGTTGAGACTCCTGTTTCGGTTTTGTTTCTTGCAGAAGGAAACTCCCCTGGCGAACGCCGCCTTCTGGGCAGCCAGGAAAGGGAGCCTGGCCCTGGTGAAGCTGCTGCTGCACAGCGGCCGGGTGGACGTGGACTGCAGAGACAGTGTACGGGCGGAGCCGGTACATGCATGCCAAAGCCCCCCTCCTCCCACGCCGCATGCCAACGCCTCCGAGTGAGAACAGTCCCACCACCGTGCTTGCTTCCTCTGGGACGGGTGTGCTTGTCTTAGTCTTTCCCCCAAGTCCAGGGTGAGGTGGTGACCTTCAAACTGGAGGGGGGCCCTGGGGAATGATCACTAGCCTGCATAAGACAGGAGTGGTCCCAGGAGGAAGAGTGAGGGAGCCTGTTCCAGCAACCGAAACTGGCACATTCTAAAAGAAAAGGTGGTTTAGCCAAAGAATTCCAGCCAACTGCTTCTGGGAAAAGATAGAGGCCATTGAGAGCAGAGAGGGTGTTCCACAACCATGGGGGGGTTTGTTTGGTTTGGTTTGGTTTTCCTGCAAGGACAGGAAAACAGAAACTGAAGCTCCACCCAGCCTCTGTCATCCTTTCAGTAACTTTTCTAAGCAAAAGTTCCTTCGTGGGC